>APFE030538632.1:0-11450 GCA_000404065.3 Pinus taeda | reverse complement strand
ATAACCCTGATTATTACTCGATTCCATCTTTGACGAACTTTTAGGCTGGAAGGGTGAATATTGTTGTGTTACTTTGGGGTTCTTAGGGAGGCTTTCTTCACTTTCAAATTCACTCAAAAAAGGGCTATAGTTAGTTTCTATGAAGGTCTTCAGATCTTGGAAACAATATTTTTCTAGTGTCTAATCTATATCTTTTATCACTTTGCGTTGTTCCATTTTCTTCTTTAGATCTCATCCCAAACATAACTAATCCAAAAATCTGATTACATTCATAAAATTCCCTTTTCACACAAAATCATCTTAAACTAGAGTTTCAAAGATCTCAAATACTTACCTCACTGTCCTTTGAAAAATTGATGTTCTGTTTTGTCGTAGGACACAATCGGGTCTACGACGAACTCAGTAATGAATCCTCCCAAGATGATATCAATCTAGAAATCAACATCTCTTGAAATCCTATTGTCAGTGCTTTTGAGTCATTGTATCAATTCAAGAGTCCATTCCTTAGTTCATCTCCTTTAAAACAACCCTTTTTTCTTGGTTAACTTTGATATCCACTCGTAGAGATCAACATGAACTGAAGAAAATTTCACATTGATCTTCGAAAATATACTTCTGTAAACACCTTTTAGATGACAAATTAGGACTTCTGTTCTCTTGATTTGTGACTTCTCGTTCTTTTTATTCTACCAATCTTGAATTTCTTTCTTCGACAGATGTCACATCAACATATCCCTCATATAGACCCCAATCCCAACAACATAAACATTTTTTGGTTTATATTGGGTTAACCCAGGTTTGATCTATATTGCACACCGAAGAAACCCTTAATCAGGTTCTTTCAACAACAACCTGCAAGAAGATTGCAATCTCACACCGAGTGACTATGGGAGGATGCAGAACTAGGTTTCTGTAGCCTTAAGGGATGTATAGATGTGGTATTCCTATGTTTTCTTATACTTAACATTCATAAGTTACTTCTCATTCATACATTACTTCGCCACATTACATTCATCAATTAAAAAATATCATATACATCCATAAACATTCATTGTATTGAAACAATATACAACTGCAATAAACTACTACGCTATTATAGATAATAAGTAAATAAACACATAAAGACCCAAATTTTATCGTGCTTGATCCCAATGTGTGACTACGTCAATAAGAAATGTTGTTTATAATAGAGAATTTGTACCACAATAGTTCTTGGCCTACACACTCAATTGTAGACTCAGGTCTCTGCACACTCAGCTGCAAAGCCTCACCTTCTTTCCCAAAACCACAAATCACAAAGATACAACCATTGAATACATGATGTGTTTCTTCTAGACTATCTCCTTATTTGTTATTCATCCCAATATATACTATTACATCAAGGGATATATCATTGCAATACCATGGTCCATCTACTATGGACGCCCCTAATACAAGCTACTATGGTAAGAAACCATTCATCATTTACAACATTACATTCTTTTCACAAAAAGAAGGGGCTTTGACCCACCCCTAAGCCCATATACCATGTGGTATATTTACTGTGAAGTCCAATTCGTGCTCTGCTGCATTCTTTACTTCAAACTCCACTCCACAAAATGTGGGGTCTTCACCAAAAACAAGGCCAAGCTGGGTTGCATCCAACATCAAGACATATTAACAAAGTTTGGGTAGATGTGGAATTATTTCATTAGACCCACATAGACATGAGAGATGGTAAAGGAGGTTGAAAAATGTATAGAGACATATGTATACATTTATGGGAAAAAAATTGGCACCTCACAAAAGAAAATAGAGAAATATGGCCCTTCAAAAATGTGAAGGAAGAGTTTGTGGCAATATGCCACACCACCCTCAAAAAGGCCTAGGACATTCTTAGAATTCATAGAGGAAATGAGGGTGAATATAGTCAATGTATCTAATATAGTAATACCTAAAGTAGGCATAGAACAAAAGGATAATTTTTCAAAGATAATGAGATCAAAGGATGTTGAAAAATGCAGCAAGAAGGTCTCAATTTGATTTTGCCTTGGTCAAATTGAGAGAATTTGAATTTCCACATATGCAAAAAACTTGGATGTAGTTAAATTATGTGACATGGATCTTGTCACTCAGTTAGCTCAGTAAATTTGAGTTAAAGGAGTTAGAGTTTAGTTAAGCATGTATGATTGCTAATTTGTACCAATCAATATCTATTATTTCAAGTTGTTTTTAGTTAAACTAGTTCTAATTGTTGGGGGAACTAATGGAAGGTTAGTTGTGCAGTGAGATTTCAATCAAACTCAGTGATCATCTAGTGAACTGATAAATCAACCAAACATAGATAATGCATGCAGAGAATTTGAGTTCTCCAGTTGTGGTGGATATTCCAAGGTTCTGTGAATTGAATTCCATAGAGTAGCTGAGTAAGTTTGTGTCTTGTGATTTTGATTAAAATTTCACGAGCAGTTACAAATATACACCATAATTTCTATATGGTACTAGAGTATGATTCACATTAGAATAGGAATTTCAAAGTTGTTTCTCAGGAGGATCAAAATTCTAGTTCAGTGTAGCAGGATCTCTTCAAAGTTGGGAAAATGACTTTCAATGGGTTGAGACTTGAGTATACCTTGGAAGGAAATTCAAATTTCATTGCATGGAACGATCACATGGAGATTTTGTTGTATGAAAATGGATTGCTAGAATACATCAAGACACATGTTGCAAAACCACAGACATCTAATGCACATAACCTATCTCAATGGAAGAAAGATGTAACCAAGATTAGGAGGATAATATTGGAGGGAGTATGAGATCACATTGTCTCAAATCTCCATGGGAAAGAAAATCGTTTCACAATGTGGAAAGTTGCAAAAGAACTGACAGTATTGTTCAAGAATAGTAGTGACCATAGGATGCTGGAACTCAAGGATAAACTTCAAAATATCAAGATGAAAAAGAATGACAATATTTCACACAAGTTTTTGATTAACTTGGAGGGGTTGGTATAAATGTTGTAGAAGATGACTTGATAAGCCTAGTTCTTATAGGCCTTCCTAAAAGCTAGCATAGCTACCAAGTCTTGGTGAACGAGAGGGAGAAATTACCAAATTGGGAACACTTATGGTCTGATTGGGTACAAGAGGAGATCAGGAGAAATACTAGAGATGGGACTTCATCTAAGGGTGAGGATGAAGAAAAATTTGCATTGGTTGGAAAGGGAAAGAAGGGAAAAGGGAAGAAATATCAAACCAAACTAGAATCTAGCCAAGGGAGAAAGAAGAAATATTTTTCCAAAATTAAATGCTTCAATTGTCACGAATTCGAGCACTATGCCATGTAGTGTCCACACAAAAAGTTGAGCAAGAAGAAGTCAAGATGAGTGGCAGATGAAGCCTTGGCTTCACGTTTTGAGCTTGAATTCACCCTTATTGCATGCATGGCGAGCATAATGATGAGAAGCATGTGGTACCTGCACTCAGGTGTATCGTTCCACATGACAAGGTGTAGATATTGTTTTAGTGACTTGGAGGAGAAATATCTCCAAATGCATATTAAGATGGGGGATAAAAAAATGTACAATGCAACGGAGAATGGTACAATTATCTTTTAGAGGGAGTGGGGATCCCCTCTTAGACTCAAGAATGTCATGTTTATTCTAGGCCTAAAGAAAAATCGCATCTATATTATAGTTTTGGAAGATCATGGTTATGATGTGATATTTGGGAAAAGGAAAGCATTCTTGAGACACATATCCATGGGATAGGTGAAGTAAATTGTGGTTCGTGTGAACAACCTATATAAGATAGATGTGGAAGACTATGCTACATTAACCAATAAGGTGGAGAAAGTGAAGAGTCGTGATGTCTGTAAACTTTGGAATAGAAGACTTGGCCATTTGCTTCATGGAGCCTTGAATATTATACAACAAATAAACACTGGCCTCCCTAAAGGAGAACTTAGCTGTAGGACATATGCAAAGGATGTACTTGCGAGAAGTGTACAAATAAGCATTCCATGATCACGAAAGAAAAGTGCATGTAGTCTTGGAAAGGATCCACTCTGATGTTTTTGGACCTTTCTAAAAAGCCACCAATACCAGACACATATTTTTTAATTTTTATTGATGAATTTTCAAGGAATTTTTGGATATTTTTTATGTGGAAGAAACATTAGATATTCTCCAAGTTTTTAGAATTCAAGGCACTAGTTGAGAAAGAGATTGACAAGAAGGTGAAGGATCTTACGAGTGACAATGGAAGTGAGTAGATTTTGAATGACTTCAAGAATTTCTGTGCGAAAGAATCCATTTAAAGAGAGATGACAACACCCCACAACACATAGCAGAATGGGGTAGTTGAGAAAAAGAACTCAAGAATTGTGAGAGTTGTGAGGGATAAGTTGCATTACCAAGGCCTACCACTACACTTATGAGTAGTGTCATCTAATACAATATTCTACTTAAAGAACCAGAGTACTCATTAGATTCCTGGTATGATTACACTGTAGGAGGATTTCTCGGGGAGAAATATGCATATGTCTCACTTTGGGATTCTTGGAGCCTCTGTTTACTATCATGTCTCCAAATATTCTAGGAAGAAGCTTGAGTCAATAGCATATTTGGGGGTATGGGTTACACAGAAGCTCCACACAACTATTGTATGTACGTACCTTACCTGAGAATGATATTTATGTGAAGGGATGTACAGTTTGATGTGAAGAAAGAGATGCAATTTCTTCTTGAAAGGAAGCTTTATATCACACCTAAGGAGGATATTTTAGCTCCAAAGGAGAAGCCTTAGGAAGTTGTGAAGCAACCATAAATTGAGGAGCAGAGAGTGGAGACATCCACTCAAGGAGAACCATCCAAAGGAGGAATAAAAAGGACTACAGAAGATGATAGACTTATGCAGGATGCGAAGGATAATTTGGGAGCTCCATGAAATTTATGCAAGTAGAGGAGGTCACCTAATCAGTACATTGGCTAGATGGCTATAATTACTAAGCTTGTAGAGGCTAAGCCATCCTCTTTCAAGGAAGCAATAGAGAAAATTTTATGGGTTGATGCAATGGTGGAGGAATACAAATCCATTGTAAATAATAGTGTTTGGGAAGTGGTCCCAAGACCAACATATAAATCAACTATGGGTTAGAGATGGATCTTCAAGGTTAAGCATGCAACAGACTGAAGCATAGCAAAGTATAAGTCTATAATTGTGTCCAAGGGATACCCTCAAGTTGAGGGAATTGACTATGAGAAGACTTTTTCTCCTGTAGAAAGGTACTCATCAATTAGATAAATTCTTTCACTAGTTGCAAAGATGGGGTGGAAGATCCACCAGAAATATGTAAAAACAACATAGCTCAATGGGGTTATTGAGGAGGAGGTGTAGATCAAGCAAATAGAAGGTTTTGATACATTTGATCGAGAGTCTCATGTGTGAAGGCTCAAGTGACAATTGTATTGTATCAAATAATCACGTCGTGTTTGGTACACCAGGATCAACAACTATCTCACTGGTTTGGGCTTCACCAAAAGTGAAGTAGATGCAAACCTCTATCATATTTTGGCAGAAGATAAATTTCTTATTATTATCTATATGTTGATGATTTTATTTTATCTCGTGATGAGTAGCTAATAAAATATTTCAAGGAGAACCTTGCAAGGTAATTCGAAATGAGGGACATGGGTCTCATGCACTACCTCCTCGGGTTGGAAGTATGGCAAGGCAATGGGGAACTATTTGTATCTCAAGAAAAGTATAGAAATGAGATACTGTAGAGATTTTGCATGGAGAGTTGTAAACCCATGGAGACACCTCAAGTGACCAACTGGAGGAAGGAGGATGCCACTTCAAGTGAGGAAGTGGATGCTAATATTTACGATAGTTGGTAAGTTCATTGATGTATCTTTTGAATGCATGAGCAAATATGTGCTATGTAGTCAACTTGTTAAGCCAAGCTATGGTTAGGCTAGACAAATCATATTGGAAGGCACTACCTAGTTTGGACTATGATACAGATGGATAGAGGGAGTGAAGTTGTGTGGCTTCACAGATGCAGATTGAGCGGGAAGTCCATCAAAACAAAAGAGTATATTAGGTGGAATTTTTAGCGTTGGGTCAACAACTATTTAGTGGTATAGGAGGAAGCAAGGATCTGTGGTACTTGGCTTGAAAGAAGCAAAGTGACATGGCTGCAAGTCAAGAAACATGTGAGGTGATATGGATGAGAAAGATACTTGTGGGTCCGTTCAGTCAGATGATGGATCCAATAGTGATTTATTGTGATAATCAGAGTTGCATCAAGCTCTCTGAGAATCCTTCATTTCACGATGGATCCAAGCATATAGATATTTGGTATCACTATTTATGGTACCGTGTTCATAGGCGGACAATTTTGCTACAATACATTCCGACATAAGAACAAGATGCTGACATTTTGACAAAGTCTCTATCAAGAGGGAAATTTGAGTTCCATGGATGCAAGAAAGGGGTGGTTCATAATCCCTTTCTTGTTGAGAGGGAGTGTTGAAAAATGCAGAAATAAAGTCTCTATTTGATTTTGCCTTGGTCAAATTGAGAGAATTTGAATATCCACATCAGCAGAAAACTTTGATGTAATTAACTTGTGTGACATGGATCTTGTCACTCATTTAGCTCAGTAAATTTGAGTTAGAGGAATTAGAGTTTAGTTAATCACGCGTGATTACTAATTTTTAGCAATCAAGGTCAGTTATTTCAAGTTTTTTTCATTGAAACTAGCTCTAGCAATTAGAGGAACTAGTGGAAGGTTAGTTGTGCAGTGGGACTTCAGTCAAGATCAATAATAATCAAGTTAACTAATCAATATAGCCAAAATAGCTAATTCATGCAAATAATTTGAGTTCCCCATCGGTGGTTGAGATTCCATGGTAGTGTAACATGAGTTGTAGACTAGTCTTAAGTGTACAAGTGTTGCATGCAGTCAGATGATAAACCTTGGGAATTATACAAGTATTTTGGAGGAAATTACTAAATAATAGGGGCCTAATTTCCTTGAGAATTGTGCAAGGAAATAGGGGCTAAGTAGAGGCATAAATTAACTAATTTTGAGTCAAATCTTCTCGGTCAGTAGAGAGATAGGTTATTCAATTGCAGGTCATGCTCGGTTGATCAAAGAAATTGTAATACATCCCTATTCATCATATTAATGCAAGCAAGAAAAGGGGTTTTTAGCGGATTGCTTTCCCATGGAAAAATATTGTATGCATGCATGTTATTTGTCCTTGCTATATTGTGATTGATGTTCTAGATTGTGAATTTAATTTCATAGAGAAGTATAGTAGGTTTTTTTCTTGTGATTTTGATTCAAATTTCATGAGAATTTACAAATATATACCATAATTTCTACAAACGAACCTAACACACTTTTTTTTATGGAAGACCAACTTGAAGAAAAGGATGGACACTAATGTGAAAAATGGTTTGATTTGAAGACTAGAACTATTAAGCTTAATTTGGAGAAGAACCCAATGCTTCTTACTGCTAAGACTTTTAGAAATTTTTTAAAGCTACTAGAGCCTAATAGGAAGCTCAAATTCGTTGAAATTAATTCTTTCCTACACTCTCAAGGTGATAACATGGATATTCTACAAGAATTTATACTACCCTTGGCACCCATCCCATCTAATCGTTCTTTCATATGCATCTATTTTTGTAAAGTTGTATAGATATTTTTCTTGGTTATTTTCCTTAGTTATGAGGTGAGAGTCAATTGCAATTGTTACTGATTTAGTTGAAAATTTTGAAGTTGTCTTTAAAAAAGGACATTCTATTTGGTTAAGGGGAATTTGTTTCCAACAAGTTTCCATAGCAGCTATTTAATTTCCCCAAAACCCAAAAAATCTATATGATGGCATACCTGGTGATGGCAATAGTTTCATGCCACATATTTCACTGAATCCCCTATAAAAACAACATGAACCTAAATATGAAACCAATTTAGTTTTGGTATATTTTCTTGTGGAAGCATAAGGCCTCATCTCATTTTAATCAAGTCTAGGATCATTTTGTTTGTGAATTCAATGATATATTGATACGGAAGAGGCCAAAATAATTTTTGCTGAAGCAACAAAGTTTTCATAGGAAATGTAAGCTACAATGAGCAAGAATTTAACTCTCTTATTAATATATATATGGATATGAAGGAAAGCCATTATTAATCCCTAATTTTGTTCTTAACAGATACTTTGTTTCTAAAGTATTCAAATAGTACAACCATTGGTTGATTTTATTTGATAAGAAAAGAAAGTTAATTTATTACACTTCCCTTAACTATAGGATATATTATAGTAAGGAATTCTACCCATTTTATACAATTTCTAACTTATTTAAATATTTTAATTTAATTGAAGTTTAATCCTTCCAGGGATTCAACCCTAAAGGTATATTTTCTAATGACTTGGAATCCATAAGAAGCTTCAATTTGTTCAGAAGGATTTTACGAGAAAGTGGAGACAACCAATTTTTTAAGACACCTACCCCAACTTACCATGTTATGATAAAAGGAAGTATTAATACTGAAGGAAAAGTGAATCAAAGAGGGAAAATGCCTACAATCTCTCATTGGACTCCGGAACCACAAAGTAGTCGAAGTTCCTCTTCTACAAATAAGAGAAAAGAAACAATTTCTATAATAGGAAACACTAACAACCAACATCATGCAAACGATGATGAAGGAGAGCCACCCCCTCATGTTTCTCTTGAAAACTGACATGTAGTTTCTTCATATAAATGTAAAAGTTCAAGTGCAAAAGGGCCCACTGATATGGAAATAAAGAGTACTGTAGTTACATAATAGGTACTCATTCAAATGGTTGAGTCCAATTTTTTTTTAAGAACTAGATGCTAAAGATTATATTGTATTTGAATATTATCCTTTAACCATGTAGGACACCCATTATGACAATTCTACTAAGAAGTTTCAATTTGCAAAGGTGTAAAAAAAGAACAATGTAGCGAGTCAAATGAAGAGTGGAAGAGATTTTTTAGGAGTCATACCTTTTCAACTCCTAAAACTACATTAGACTATAGGGGATGGTCTTGCTCATTATGTAATAGAGAAATAAGTTGAAAATTTAATATTGAAAAAGAGGATACATGAGCTTGAAGAAGATCTTAATCCAACACCCCTATTCGTGACTCCATTATCTATTCAAGAACTCTAATTAACAATAACACTTGGAATATCCAAAGGATCAAAAGGATACACAGTTGTTGATAGGAATTAGAACATATGTCACTATGAATATTGTTAAGAGACTTCATTTTATAGAAGAAGCTTGGGAAACTTCTCTACATTTGAGAAGTTTATATTAAATAATTAAATAATTTTCTAAATATCTATGAAGGGACCTCGAGAATGATAATTTTTTTTCTTAAAATGACCTAAATATTTTTGTGAATTAAAATAAGCTTTCTTATTCAAATCGAGAGACATCAACAAGGTTTTTCTCTACCAAAAAGGATTAAAAAAATCAAAACAAAAAGGTTTGTTAGGATTAAAATGATTGAACATGGCCTTGGTGAATGTTTGAGTAATATAGTATATGGAGAAAATATTTATGGAGAGTGTAAGTACATGAAACACTTTGTGAGAGGTCCCATAGTATAGATCAACTCTTTTTTCTCCATACACATCAATAGAAGAATCATCCCTAATCAAAATAGGTGTTCCACTATCAGTCTCCACTTAGTGTGAGAAAGTATGTAGAAGGCATACAATGAGTTAGCCAAATAACCATGGGCCTGACCCAGGTTCAACATTAGTTAGCCAAACAAATCCCTACACTACTAGCCCTTTTGGCATCAGCCTGCAGAGCGTGAACTGAAGTCTCACCTAAAGCAGCATGTGGGGATGATGGAAGCAAGTTTCTGCACCCTGAGATGGTTGTGATGTTGGTTTATACCCTCTGTTCCTACTATCATGCAGGTCATTATGTTCTTGGGCTCTGTCAGCCTAGCCCTTTATTCCACCCTTCAATACCTCTGCAAAGGAGTACGATTGACGTCCGTGCAACCTTAACCTGCAATCCATGTACTTTCGCGCTGCTATGATAACAGGATGTATAGGTTCCCAAGTTATCCCAAGTGTATTACTTATCTTACTAAACAATCACAGTTAGCACTATGTAAACAAATATTCCTACTTGCGTTCGATTAGCTAATATAGTTACATATACATGCGCATCACATGAACATGGTAAATTAAACCCACAACACAATATAACTAGATGAATTAACAAGAAATAGATACACAGAATTTGTAGAATACTTCTCTTTATTGATATCTTCAGATTATTACAGACTCTATCTACCCTGTGCACATAGCTACATTGGTCTGCGCACTCAATTGGGGACTTCTACCCTAGGTCTCTGCGCCTAGGACCCGAAACACTTAGACTTCTCTATCAATACTCTTCACTCCATTCTTTGCTAAAGACTTCTAACCTCCTTAGAGCTTACTTACTTAGCTCTTTTTATACAATCCCATGGTCTACGGACCATGGGTTGATCTTTGCAACTGACTTTACACTTTAAAAAATAAGGGCGAACAACCCTTTATGACTCATGACACCTTCGTGCTCCGTGGCCATAAAATGTGGAGACTTTACAACTTTATTACAAAATTTGACCCAAAACATGGGTTTTTAGTCCCAAAACTATCCTTGGGGGATCTCATTCCCAACAGGAACGCAACACAAAGATTGTGGCTCGCCCCCGAGTCACTCTTTCGGCGCAAAGATAATAGTGCAAAGATCTTTTAGCTCAACCTGTATGACAACAACTTTGGCGGTGCACTGTGTGGCTGCCTGCTTCGCTTCTTCAACCATCTACTCAGTCACTGCTCCTGAACTGTCGGCCTGAAGCTTTTGCTGAGTTTCTTTCAGATTCACAATATTATCTGCAATAGAGTCTGTAACCGTGTAAGCCTCATCCAAGTAGGGCTTCAGTCGCATAGGAGATCTCAACAACTCAATTCTCAAAATGCCAAGTTTTTTTCACTGAGGAACCACCTGTAATTTATAAGACATTTTGAATTCAAATCTGACCATTCCCCCCACATTCGATTCATTAATGCCAAATTGGTGACATATTTTCAAGGATCTGACCCATAAATTTCGTCTTAAATGCTGGTCGCCCGCTCCATTTGGCAACATTTCTACTGTCAAATCATGAACAATGAATTTAACGGTCACTTTTCGACTGACCTGTGTGATTTATTCATGGGTAGTGCAGCTCCCTTCATGCTACTGCAAACTCTGTGACACTTCCTTGCTTCAGACGATCCTCCAATAGCGCAGCTCCCCAACATGGGCAGTGTAGTCTACAGTATCATGCCTCCTTTTAGCTGTGTGGAGCGCTAAGACCATGCTACCTTCATATAGTCACATGGCTGGACCATCGGTGTATGGCTTCAATCGGCTT
>APFE030538628.1:241090-278311 GCA_000404065.3 Pinus taeda | reverse complement strand
TAATCTGAAGGCCACGTTTCATCCAATTTTCATACTGGACCCATCAATATCATTGAAGCACACAATCAATCAACACTATCATTATCAATCTTTGAATCACCCGATACTGAATCACTGAACCCTGTCAACAAAAAGTAGTCACCAAAACACATAGCAGAACCTTGAACTCTGCAACGCTATTCAGAATCAACTGTATCATCAAAATCATGCATTAAAGTGCATACGCTACTTGGACAAACCAAACCCGCGTACATATGCGCTTTTACCAAAGCCAACCCGCGTACATATCTATAAATATTTAATCATGACTTGTACTAATTTCAGACTTAAGTTATGCCTAGTTCATAACATTACATGCGTCAGTATACAGATCTATAATAAGCATAATCAACTATGAAGAGATAGTTCATTTCAAACCATTTGATCCCTTGTTCTCCTTCAACTTGTGAGATCCCTCCTTAGATTAGATCAAGCAACCCATAACTTGCATACTGGATCTCATCCTTCATCAGATATTCAAGACTTTCTCTCACAGTCGCCTAATGAACTTCTTCTCCTTTTATAGTCTTAGGTCTTGCTCAATACCATGGTCCAAAACCATAACAAACCAATACCATGCACCCAATACTAGGGATCAACACATCTGACGAGGTACCATGGTCCAAAACCATAGGTTCAAGTACCAAGGACTAACTGCCATGGACCGAAGGTAAGTTATCCAACATATACGCACTTTTCCTCACATGAAAGTGCGTGCATATGCACAAGTGACTTGGTAACGTCTAACCCGCGTGTATACGCGGCTT
The DNA here is from genome assembly GCA_000404065.3 of Pinus taeda. NCBI lineage: Eukaryota > Viridiplantae > Streptophyta > Pinopsida > Pinales > Pinaceae > Pinus > Pinus taeda. Next base: position 277,505 of record APFE030538628.1, on the reverse strand, counting down.
TGTCACAATGAACCTGCGTATATATAATCATGACTTCATTCTTGTAGACTGATCATCAATTCCTTGCTGCTGACCTCCTGCACTATGATTTGTCATCTGTGGTTTTCCATCAAGGACAACACTTATCTCATAATGCCAACACAAGGTTGTTGCAGGCTTGTGGAGTGATTCTAAAAGGGCGTAGGGAATGCTAAACCCTATCCCGTAAAGGGTGTAGGGAATTTTACCCTTTAATTGAATCAGGGAAACATAATTCATTTACACAAAGTTCTATATGTACCTGATCTTAAGAAGAACCTGGTGTCCATTTCGACAATGGAAGACAAAGGTTACAAGGTGGCATTCATCGATGGAAAGGTATGTGTTTGGAAAAGGAATTTTAAAAATTCTTTTACTCTTGGGTTCAGGGTTAGCACTTTGTATCAAGTTGCAATATGTCCATTGGGGACCATGATGTGTGCCACATCTCTTCAATGTCAGCGGAGGTCTGCCCATCTTCATTGTAAGGCCCTATTTGATATGAGAGAGATGGTGACATGGATGCCTGAATTCAAAGTAAAGCATGAAGGTACATGTCCGAGATGTACTGAAGGAAAAATTACAAGGAGACCATTCCCCTCATGTAATAGCAAGACCACAGATGTGGAACAACTTGAGGCGTTCGAGATTCATGATCAGGAATCTCGTGTATGCAGGTTGAAGAAAGCTCTCTATAGTTTGAAGCAAGCATCCTGGGCTTGGAATGAGAGGATTGATAGCTATCTGATGAAGCTGAGATTCACTAGGATTGATGTTAATCCAATCTACTGCTTTAAGGTTGTGGATGATAGATCTCTCATTCTAGTACTTTATGTGGAGTACTTCTTTCTGACAGGTACAAGCCCTCTCATTTATAAAAGTAAGAGGGAGTTGGATTTCGAATTTTGAATAGTGGACTGCAAGTTTGTGACTACCTCGATGGAGCATAACATTAAGAAGTTATGTGGTAGTGTTGCCGAACTTGATTTGGGAAATGCCTCTGAGTTTCATCAACTCATAGTAGCATTGACGTTCTTGGTGAACTCTCATCCAGATATATGTTTTGCAGTTAGCATGTTGAGCCAACATATGCCTCAGCCTCATCATTCACATTGAATTGGTGCCAAGAATCTTCTGAGATATCTTTGGGGCACAATCACTCATGGATTGAGATACACTGCTAGAGTTGTTAGGATGCATTGTTATTCTGATGTTGATTAGGCAAGCAGTGTGGAGGATCATAAAAGCACTTCTGAGTGTTGTTTCTCTTTGGGTTTCACTTCGATATCCTGGATGAGAAGGAAGTAGAAGTCAGTTGTTTTGTGCACCTCTGAGGCCAGATTCTATTAAGTTTCGGGTATGTTCTATGCTTAGAGCAATTTATTTCAATTTTCATAGTTAGCTCAATATATTTTCCAAATTAGCAATCACATCATCATAATAGTAAATTTAAGATAGAACATAAACATAAATTGCAGAAGACAAGCCAAGACCAGAGGACACAAGATGTGGCACTAGCCAAGGACTAACCCCAATGTTGGTAAACCCTTGATCAATTCTTCTTATATGTTCTTCAATAGTTCAGCAGAGAGAGAGAGAGAGAGAGAGAGAGAGAGAGAGAGAGAGAGATAGTACATATACAATAGAATTCAACATTTTGACTTATCTAAATAAGAGCATAGATCATCTCTAAGAAGACGGTACATGAGGTAGATGAACTCAGTTGAAGACATGCTGCTTCAACTAATTCTCCAAGGTGACTCCATTACCTAACATTGTGCTACACCTCATCATCATGTCGCACCATGATGCACCCATCATCATTATGTTGCATCTCATCATGCTTCATTAATTATGACTGTAGCCATCACTGTACTGCTGCACTATGTTGAGCTCTTCATTGCACTATGTTGCACCCTAATGCATGTTGCAATATCTCATCATCCAATTGCTACAATACATTCTTGTTGTTGTTATATGTCTATCATTACCATGTTGTCCCATTTTTGCACCAACATCCAGCAATACTAATCTACACCATGCTGCACCATCACTACTATTATGTGCACTATGCTACACTATACATCATGCTATGTATTGTTGCTCCTCCGTGCACTTGGTTGCAGTGTACAACATGTACTCATTATTGCTTCTATTGTTGTACCAATGTTGCACCAAGTACCATTGCTGCTCCTATGTACCATTGCTGCACCAATCTACCATTGCTACACCAAGTACCACTATTGTTATGACTATGTTCTGGTTAGGGCACCACTGTGGCCCAAGTTAGCCCTAAAACATAGCCACCCATTTGCTTAAGCAACTTCGTCTTCCTCCACAATATCCTTTGCCTCACCGCTACTGATCTAAGCACTTTAATACCCTTGGACAATCCTACACATGCCCTGATTTGGTGTTAAGGCCCGCGGCCTACCCAAGGAGAATTGGTGGCTCCCTTCACTATTGTCTTAGGCATAGACATCCCTCAATACACCGTACGTTTCCCTCCAAACAGCTTGTAGGGCTTGTGGCTTACCCACAGTAGCCTACACTACCCTTCATCAATGAGTTTAGTGCCCAAGAACACCTCTACATAGGCTGAAACAACCTTCCCTTGTCTCGACCCTTTAGGGAGCTACCTCAACCTCCCTTATAGCAAATGCAGCCCTCCAAAAGACCCATGAAACATACCTCTATTACCACGTTGTTCAGTTCTCCTTTGTTGTGGCTAAGATAGAGCTTCCCTTGCCTCCAACAAGTTCCTTTTCTTCTTGTGCGTTGCCTGCTAGGGAATCTTCTAGGACTGCGTTTAGACTTCAAGCTTTGGCTCCTTCCATACTACGTCTAGGGCTTCGTCCTCTTAGACTTCTCTTCCACTAAAACCCAAAAAAATTGGAGAGAAATCAAGAGTGAAGTGTTTTCTAATGAATATCAAGTCACCTTCTTTTATATTAAAATGTTGAGCGCACGTGGGTGTTATTTGGTTGTTGGCCGACCTTGATGAATTGTCCCATAACACAAATAAATTCATATCTTCATGAATACTTATCGGAATCGGATGATCTTTAGATCAATCCTACACCTCTCGATGAGAGGGATCCAATAAAAATATCAACTGCCATAAATAAGATGACTCACATGGAGTTTTCCCTAGTTGCCAATTTTAACAAATTCATAATTGCGAGTATGGTCTTAGGTGAAGCTATCTGGTTAGGGAAGCTCTTTAGTGAGCTATTTGGACATGTGCTAGATACCACCATGATCCTCTATGAAAACTATAGTGGGATCTGATTTTTAGAGAATCTCGTATTTCATGATCGCTCCCAGCACATAGATATTAGGTACCACTTTATCTGGGATATGGTACACTGAGGAGCAATAAGGCTCCATCACTTTGGGACTGATGTGCAGGTCACCAATATTCAGATGAAGCCCTTGGGAAAGGTCAAATTCTTGACTTTTCGAGAATGACTAGGAGTCGTGGAGAGACCCTCTCCTGAGGGTCCTGTATGATATGGATATTGAGCTCTGGGAGCTCCAAGGGGCTTGGGGTACTCCTTGGAGTGATTAGCACCCATAGGGTGAGTGGTTCAACCTTCCCCTAGTTGTTTGATATGTAGGCAAGATAAGTGGTTCATCCTTCTCCTACTGAGACACAATCATAGGTTGAGTGGTTTAGCCTTCCCCTAGTGATTTGTTGTGCACAGGGTGAGTTGTTCAACCTTCCCCCGGGATACTCCTAGCGACATGTAAGTAGGATGAGTCATTCAGCCTTCCCCTAGGATACCCCTGGCGACATGTAGATAGGATGAGTGGTTCATCATTCTCCTGCTAGGATATCCTACCTATGTAGTTTGAGACTCGTGGGAAGTACCTCTCATCTGGCCAATGAGTAGGGAAATGAGGATAGGAACCATAGTACTACCAATGGACGCATCGTGTACTACTGTACTCCCTATGCTAGGATGATATTGATCTAGGATCAATTGGAAATGATTTTAGATCGGTAAGAATGGTATGAGACACCCTTTTATGGGACTGACTTTGGGCCAGTAGAGAATGGTATGATACATTCTCGATCACTTCTTCTTCATAGTTCAACAAAGCATAGCAGTGCAAGGCATTGCATTAATGGCAGAGATTACATACTAACAAATGGATTAGCAGATGGAGTTCTCCCTAGTTGAGAGGGAGTGTTAAAATTGGCAACTAGGGCCAAATTCCATGTGGGTCTTCCTATCTATGGTAGCTGATAATTTTTCTTGGATTCCTCTTGTCGAGAAGTGTAGGATTGATCTAAAGATCATCTGATTCCAACATGTATTAATGGAGATATGAATTTATTTATGTTATTTGACAATTTGTCAAGGTTGGCCAGCAACCAAATTACCCCAACTTATCCTCAACGATTTATTATAAATAGAAGAGGACTTCAAGTCATTTTGTACACATACTTCTCCTAAGATATCTCTCCACTCATTTGGATTTGGTGGCTAGAGAAATCAAGAGGGAGAATCCCTAGACGTAGTGAATAAAGGGTCTTCTAAGAGAGCTCTAGACACAAAACTAAAGAGCCCTAGCCACAATCTTATGAGGAGATATTTTTGCAGGTAACACCAGAGCAATACATTATCAAGAGGGAGTTATATTCGCAGCTCAAGGAGTAAGTCTAGTCATTGTAATAAGATGTCCTAGGAGTAGTCCAAACAAGAAGTTCAAGCTATTGTTCAATTGTGCCCTAATCTACTGTCAAGGAAGGACTAATGCTACCATAGTCGCAGTCCTAAAGGAGGTGATCTTAGCCGGAGTTGAAGAGGCCCTAACCAGTAGCATGTGAAGGCATAAATCCATAATTAGGGGAGCCCTTATCACAATATGAAAGGGACCATTAGACGCAGCAAGAAAAGTGAACCTAGCTGCAGCGAAAAGGAAATATCTCATCAACGTGAAGGGTCACAATGTTGTAGGTCACAGTGTGGAGTATTTTGGGCATGATCAAGTTGTTCTTGAACTCAGTATGTTGGGCATGAGAATCCACACAAAGGAGGAGCTAGGGGCTACTGTGTAAGAATTGTTTGAATCACTTGTTTGAAGGGACCTAAGCTTCAGTCCACTGTTGGTCTAAGTCGCAGGCCATAGCCAGCAGTTGGAGGTCTTTAAGTGTTGCATTCAAAAATATAGAAGCCTTATAAGGCAACGTGTGGCTTGATGGATTGTATGAAAGCTAGCCACATTATAGCACACTGAATTTGTGCCCTGACCAGTGACCAAGTCTACCATGAAATACATCAGTCCTTGTTGCATATGAAAGGTGCCATATTAGCAGCCTTGTCATGATGAGCGAAGTAACGAAGGAAGGAGAATATTATTGAAGGAAAGCCTAAGTATTTTTGGGTAATTGGTTCAGTTCTTCTAAGCCTATCGTCCAATGCATATCTTCAGTCCTTGGTATTGGATTTGCAACCTCATTGTGGAATCGTTACGAAGAAGATCTTTGATCTCATATTTAGCAAGTCAAGTATTGACTTCAAATCATTGTACTCTATCTCTCTCTCTATTGAACTATTGAAGAATATAAGAAGAATTGATTAAGGGTTTCCCCACATTGGGGTTTGTCCCTGATTGGTGCGACATCTTCTGTCCTCTTGTCTTGGCTTGTCTTCTATTGTTTATGTATATGTTCTATTTGCACTTTACTATCATGCTGATGTGATTGCTAATATAAATATTGTCATTGAGCCTATATGAAAAAGCAAAGTAAATTGCTCTAAGCATAGAACATAACTAAATTTAACACAGGCTAAGTCTGCCATCTAAGCAAAGGATCAAAGTTTGTTCTAAGACAATGGCAACTATAGTTAAGGGCTATATCATGTGTTGAATGGTGATAGAATAAGACTGAAGACAGAGAGGCTATCTTGGACCGAAAGAGGAGATCAATGAAGGTCAAGGACTATGTCTAGGGTTGCAAAAGAAAAAAAGGAGACCAAGACTCTCCTAGTGATAGTGTAATAACAGTGCGAAGAAGGAATGAAGCGTACAGTGCGAAGGAGGAAGAATGTGAAGGTCGAAGAGTGAAAGAAATAGTGACAAGTGTCTTGAAGAATAATTGAGGAAAGTATTTTGTCAAGGGTCTTGGTATTCATCAATAAAATAATATATAATAAGAGATTAAAGGGTTTTCCTCTCAAGAGGAGAGGTTTTGGCCCTGGAAGAAAACCAACATCATGTGTTCTTGTGTCTTTGTTTTGGTAGCTATTTGATGAAGTAAGAAATACACACATTAACGATATCAAGAAAATATTGTGCTAATAAGCTAAAGATAAAATACCTCATAGATAGTTATCATGCTAAGAAGAATCACATAAACTACATTTTCCCTAGATTCTTCAACAATCCTAACTAGGCCAAAGTTGACAGCAAAGAAACATACACTTAAACAGTCAGCAAAGGTATGTACTTTGGGACATTCTTATAGGTGTTTGATCCTTGTTATTGGATCGGTTATGGATCAGTTTGTCTGGAAGCTTGTGCGAGCCATTTGGAGGAATTTTCTTGATGGTTGAAAGTCCTTCCTACGAGCAGATCTTGTAGTTATTGGATTGGTTACCATTGGACTAATGGAGGGTAGTTTGTTGGCTACCCAAAGTAGTCCATGACTCACAGTCACAAAAAGAGTTTGACCACTGAATTTTGGGGAGCCTATGTGTAGCTCTTTGATGGATAGAAGAGGCTACTATAAGGAATATTGGAGCTCAGGGATTGGCCACCTAGAAGAGAAGATGGGATTAGCCTGTGATCATTGAAGTAGAAGTGACCTGCAATAGTGATAGGTGTCAGCCCCCATGGAGATTCTGAGATTCTATCCTAGACCCGAGATCATGGAAACTCAACAATATTCTTAGTTAAATAAGAGCAGTCTATGCACATGGATTGAGGGAAGTAGATGAAGTGTTTTGCAAGTGTTTCAAACTTAGGAAGAGTAAAGAAACCTAGATTGGTTTCTAGTGAAACAAAGTTGTATAATAAGAAATCCATTGCTCATTCTCTATCAATAAAATTCTCAATCAAGGATAGGGTTTTCCTATCTGAGTTCTCTAGAAAAATTGTGTTTTGCGACTGTGTGACTGTTATTTAATTATGTTTTATTCTACTAAAATTAGAAATTATGTGTCTTGGTGTTAAAATTTAGTTTCAGAATTGTTCACTACAGTAGTGCAATATTTTCAAAGACTTTTTAAATTGTAGCAGAGCAAGGAACATAGTAAAGAACAACATAAGTGGATCCATATATCATAAGAAGCAACGCAATCATAGGAGAAATTCTGAAGAAACTGTAGCCTCTTGATCAATCCACATCACCTTTGAATTTCCCAAAAAGTTTTAAGATCATAATTCCACAGGAGTGCCCGACCTTGCTAATCACGAAAAAAATATTATTGAATTTATAAACCCTTGCCAACCCTAACCTTTCCTTCTTCTCCATAATTAGGTATACAAGTTTAAATACTTTGAAATTTTAACAATAAAAATCACAGAAATGAGATCATAAAAATACCTTCCAAAGGCGTCCATACACCTTAGGGTTCTTGGATTTATCTTCCTATGCGTACGACATGTTTTCTGCTCTAAATTGTAGCGAAACCTCCAAATCCAAATCAAAAACCCAGATTTGATATAATAAATACACTTTAAAAATCTAGTCTAATCTAGGGCAGTGGATAATTGAATATCATAGCAGGGTATCTGCTGTGAAATCATAAAAATTATGAGCAGAGAAAGAGCAAACTTAGTCCCAAACCTGGCAAAGAAGAATAATTGCGTCTCAAACCTGGCAAAAGAGAATACCAGTGGCAAAATAAATTTTAATAGGTCCATTTAGATTCTAGATTAGCGGCCAAATTAAATTTTAATTGGTTTTAAAATCTTCTAAATCAATTGCTACAGTCCCTTAGTTTTTCATTAAGTTTTATTTTTATTTGAGCAAGAGGAGGTAAGGAGGTCATCTCACGTAGAAGTTTGAAGATAAGTGATAATGTTAGTTTAATAAAGGCATCAATAAAAATTATATGAGGTTTAGAAATAAAAATTATGTGAGGAATAAGTATGTTTAAATAAGGAGGGAAAATGGACTAGTCTTATACATAAGGGAAATATTTATACATTTTTAAAGAGGTGAAAAATATGTTTAAATTTGTAAATAATGTTATTAATAAAATGAAATAGCTATAGATAGATCATTATTTTTTAGGAAGTTTACTTAGAGTTTAAAAATACCTTATTAGAAGTTAGATATAGCTTAGAAGGCCTTCACATGTGTTGTGAAGAGATACATAGGATAAATTTTGACTAAAGGAAATAAGGGGTACAATAAGATCAATGTATATCACCTCCTGAAATCACCAAGAATATACCCAAACCATCAAGATGACACACTTCTATGAGAAAAATTTGAAACACCATGGAACGACTCATATTAAAACTTACAGCCAAAGAATCAAGAGTTAGAACAAAGTGTTTAAGTGAACACAATAAAATAGTACACATTGCAAATAATATAATATACACATTGATCATACATATCTAGCTAAATGTGGTAGCTAAAGGAACCTCTTCCTACACATAGTGTCATAGATGGTTAAGGCAAGATATGATCAAACCGATGATACATACATGAATTACATATAGATTTGTATACCTTAGATGGAAAATGATCAATGTGATAGGAATCGTAGGGGTTGTGATAGCAATCTATTAATTTTAGTTAACAATGGTATGTTTTATGCTTAGCAAAATTTCTCCAATGTTCCTTAAGCAGCCCAATAACAATTTCAATTTAAATTTTCAGTAGCAATCACATTAACCATTAATCACATTAACAATAAAAATAGGTATAACATAAAAAAATATGAAGAAGACAAGCCAAGACAAGAGGACACCATATTTGGTAAATTCTAGGGAAAAACTCCAATGTTGGGAAAACCCCTTGATGAATTCTTCTTATTATTATATCAAACGTTCAGTAGAGAGAGAGTACAAAAGTGAAATTGACTTGCCCAATTCAAAATCAAAACAACCCTATCAATTTATGTAGCCAAACTTCAGCCCTAACCAAAAATCCAACATTGGTCAAATCAGAAATAAATCATGCTCAAAATAGCTCGGTCTTCACCAGTCAAACTTGGTGAAAAGAGAGAGAAAAATTGTTATAATTTTTTGCGGTCAAATTGCAGTCAACCATGATAACGACCCATCCAAATGTTCATAAAGGCAATAGAACATCCCTTGAATCTCATGATAAATGGGGGCATCTACACATGAGGTGATCTGTTAATTTTATCTCTTGTATATGGAAAATCTATTAGATGTTTTTTCCCGTAAGAAAATCCGTAATTGTATTAATGAAAACAAAATTACATTTTGTGTATGCTGAGTCACATTTCATCTGCATGTCAAATGACCTCAGATCAGAGGTTAGATAAACATTTTAATGTACATATAAGGAGAAAATCATGTTTTCCTCCCCTTTTTCTTCTCGACCTTACGCCACTTCCCTTGAGACGACATTTTGGATACAAGTTGAAGTGGATTTTCAGCACCTGGTCGGCGATTTTCGTTGTTAGAATTAGAGGTGTCTGATGTGTGTAGTCTTTTGGTTCCACTATTTTCCATTGTATCTTGCATCTTTTTTGGTTGTGATTCCATAGGTCCTCGCGGAGATGTCTCTTCTATTTCTACTTCTTTGTCTGTTTGATCGTTCTCATTTGGTATGGGCTCTTCCACATCAAGCTCCTCCTCCTCTTTAGGATCTGATGGAGGAAATTGCCAACCCTTGTGTTGTTTCCCTGTTTTATTCTTTCTTCGGATGTCCTTTTTGTCTTCAGGACATGTATTTTGTAGATGTCCTGTTTGTCGGCATATTCTACACCTAAGTGTTGTGTTTTCATAGTTTAGTGTCTATGTCCAACTTCATTGTTTATGCTTCAGCTGTATGTGGTCTGGTAAGCCTTTAATGAGATCTACTTCCACAAAGATGCATGTGAATGTAAAAATTCTTTCCTCCACTCTTTGTGTGTCCATTTTAATATATCTTCCAATAGTGTTTCATAGACCAACAAGGACTTGATGGTCCCAGAAGTGCAATGGGAGGCTGTGTAGACAGACCAAAATTGGCATCCTTGAAACAACCATTATATTGGCATCGAATTATGGAAACCATGGTATGATGAAGAGGCACGTAGATCCCGAAAACCATGGTCCCTCCTGTAGCACATAGTCTCTTATCTCTGTTGAATGGAATTTGACAATGAAAAACCCCTTGGAACAGAGGCTGATCTCACAATGTAGAGTCCAGTTCGTGAATATCCAATGGAAAAGTTCAAAAGGTTTTGGCTAGAAATAGTTAAATCGACAAATGATGCCATGTGATTCAAAATTATTACATGACTCATCGGTTTCTGGTATATATATATTTAGTTCTGGGATATAATTCAGTTGCTCCACAATGTATGGACTGGGTTCTATTTCAGCTTGCTTTGGTACAACTATAGGAGGTTTTCCCCCTTGTGAGATGTTCTTGAATGATATTCCTCCATTTTTGTGCTTCTGTTTTGGATATGTGTTGTTTTTTGTTTTTGTGCTTGTCCCACAACCTCCTTCAGTTTGTTTTGTTGAACTGAGAGTTGTTGCACCACATCATAGCCTTAGGTTGAGCGTTATAGTAGATTGTGACATAATGTTGTAATACAAAATGGATTTGAGATCCTGTAGGTTTCTGCCCCCATATAACAGATGTTGTAGTCCAACCGGGTAGCCAATTTGTTTGGCGATGATATTCTTCAGGTTCATAACATAGTCTGTTACAAGGCCCCACATCAAGGAAGACTTCCCCGAAAGGGTTTTAATAAAAATTTGAAAGCAATTAGCAGTTACCAAGGAAGGGGGTTCTTTTATCCTTTGGGTTGTGCGACGAGGTGAATACATCTTCGATTCCAGCAAATTGCAGAACCTTCTTAGGAATGCGGGCGGCCACGATCCCGACATCTCTGGGCGTGGGCACCATTCTGACTATTTCAGAGCCACATTTAACTCTGACCTTGACAAGTACGATGTGGGGTTTCCCGATCTTGTTACCCAATAACCCCTCCTCACAGGATTAGCTAAATACTTGGCGAAAAAAATGGCTCCACAGCGGGACGTGGTCACCTCTTTGTTGCACTTAATACCGAGCCTGATGCCTCTACCACCTCCTTGGCCTCCATTGCCACCTCCTCCATTGTTACCCTGGACAAAGGCTCCATCATGCCCTGTAACATTTAGGGCCTTGGTTCTTTCACCATTCTCATGCTCGACCATGTCCTCGACGGCCTCTCCCTCGGCCAGTGATTGAAACCCATTGGAGTGAATCGAAGTCTAATGCACAAAGAGGTCCTCGTTGCCATCATGAAGGGTTATGAAACCATAACACTTAGTTGAATCGAACCACTTAACCTTTCTAGATCCCTTCCCCTCAGACATGGTTCGAATCCCTCAAAGATTCTATGAATCCAACAACAAATGAAGATATACCTCTAAAAAAAGCTATCAGATGTTATTAAGAAGAGGAAGGTCATTATGATTAGTCTCAACTCGATGCAAATATAAACCCATTTTGAACACACCAAGGGGGATCTGAAGGACAACATCTAATGATCTTGTGCATATCTAGCTAAACAAAAATGCCCCCTTTCATTTGCATGAAGTGTTCCTAGTACAAATCAACATTAGAGTCAAGACCCTGAAAAGATGAAGTCTAAGTACATTGAATGTATTGTCTATAAATAACCTCTCTAACAACATGACACAAACATACAATGATGTCATTTATATTGGAGCTGGTGTAAATCACTTGAATTGTGTTACAACTTTAATCGCTCCCCCACAAAAATGTGCCATACTTCATTGTTAATGATGCTTCAACCCTATTGGAGTAAAACCTCACAATGTAAAAGGAATTTAAAGATGATGTAACTTTAATAGTGCCCCACATTCACCCCTAGCTCACCATTCATGGTTAATTTAAGGCTATTTCAAGCATTTATGTGGATAATATCATTTTATTTTCTCTTATGTATATTATTCTACATTAACACAATTGAATTTAGCGGTTAGGGACGTAAGATTTAGGGGATTTCAGTGTCATTGGTTAAGGGGTTAGCAATTAAGGTGTTTATGTGGTGAAGGGTTAGGGGTTAAGGGTCACAGGTTAAGATGATAAGGAGTTATGGCTTAGGAGTTGGTTCATGGATTATAGGTTAGGGTCTACGAGTGTCTTAAGATTTAATGAGTCAAGTTGTTTATGGGTTATGAGTTGTGAGTGTAGGGGTTAAGGGATTATGGATTGGGCGTTAAGGGGATAGGGAATTTAGTGGTTATGGGTTAAGGGCTAATGGTTTGTGATAATTGGAATCCTAATCCCTTTATGACCACTTTTGGGGTTTCCCTTATCAATTTCTCTTGCTACCTTCCCTCTAGCTCCCCTAGACCCTATGAAACTAAGTCCTAAGCCCCTTTCTCATTCTCTAATGCTAGGATTATAGATCTTAGTAAACCATACTTTTGCCTCCGATCAACTTCTACCATCCATGATACCCTTGTGTCCCCTTGCCCCATTCAATACACCATAACATACCCCCTCCCCCTCCCCCTCCCCCACAACCATTTTGATCATGCCATTCCGCTTTTCCTAATGTTATGAACCCCCAAATTTCGTCCCAAAGCCCCTACAACTACACCCTTGGGCTCCCTTGGCTAAGGGATTAAACACATTAGGGGTTATGTGATGTGATAAGGGAGCCCCTAATCCATTATGACAACTAGAAATAGGTTCATGAACACCATAGCCAAAAATAAGAAAATTGGCATTTGTATCACATGGTGTAAAGGAGAAGGACATAGGTGAAGAGTACTCCATTCAGAAACATTAAAAAACTCGTTTATGTTGTCTTTCTAGAGAAGAGGAGATATCTTGTGAGAAAAAGCCCAAATTTCCAACAAAGGAAGACTCGGGTAAGGGTTTACTTCTTTCACATGTTGAGAGACATTCATGTATTTTAAGTTTTGTTTTATTGCTGAGTTCACATACTTGGAAGAACAGTTGCACAAGTGAAAATATGATGGTGTTAAGGAGAGGAAGGTCATTATTATTAGTTTCAACTCGACACGAATGTAAACTCACTTTGAATGCACCAAGGGGGGTTTGAAGGGCAACATCCAGTGCTCTAGTTGTGTGCATGAGTTTAAACAAAACGTCCCCCTTTCATTTGCATGAATTGTTCCTGGTACAAATCCATGTTAGAGTCGAGACCCTGCAAAGATGAAGTCTATGTACATTGAATATATTGTCTATAAATAACCTCTCTAACAACCTGACACAAACATACATTGATGTCATTTACATTGGAGTTGGTCTAAATCACTTGAATTGTGTTACAACTTTAATTGTTCCCTGAAAAAAATGTGTTATGCTTCCTTGTGATGATGCTTCAACCCTGTTGGAAAATCTTACAATGTAAAAGGAATTTAAACATGATGTAACTTTAATAATAACCCACATTCACCCCCTGGCTCATCACTCATGAATAATTTAAGGCTATTTCAAGCATTGACGTAGATAATATCATTTTATTTTCTCTTATGTATACTATTCTACATTGACGTAATTGAGTTTAGTGATTAAGGACATAAGATTATGAGGATTTAGGTGTTAGGGGTTAAGGGGTTAGAAATTAAGGTGTTTAGGTGGTGAAGGGTTAGGGGTTAAGGGTCACAGGTTAAGAGGATAGGGAGTTATGTCTTAGGAGTTGGTTCATGGATTATAGGTTAGGGGTTAGTGTGTTAAGATTTAATGAGTCAAGGGAGTTATGGATTATGAGTTGTGAGTGTAGGGGTTAAGGGATTATGGATTGGGGGTTAAGGGGATACGGAATTTAGTGGTTATGGGTTAAGGGCTTATGGTTTATGATAATTGGACTCCTAATCCCATTATCACCACTTTTTGGGTTCCCCTATCAATTGCTCTTGCTACCTTCCCTCTAGGTCCCCTAGACCCTATGAAATTAAGTCTTAAGCCCCCTTCTCATTCTCTAATGCTAGGATTATAGATCTTAGTAAACCATGATTTTACCTCTGACTTCTACCCTCCATGCTACCCTTGTGTCCCCTTGCCCCATTCAATCCACCATAACATACCCCCCCACAAACATTTTGGTCATGCCATTTCACTTTTCCTAATGTTATGAACCCCCAAATTTGGTCCCAATGCCCCTACAACTACACCCTTGGGCCCCCTTGGCTAAGGGATTAAACACATTAGGGGTTATGGGATGTGATAAGGGAGCCCCTAATCCCCTTATCACAACTAGAAATAGGCTCATGAACACCATCAATATCTACTAGAGGTGTTGCAATGAAAGCAATAATGAATACAAAAGTTGTGGTCAATAGGACAAGGATCATCAAAATGTTAAACCATCCAATTTTAAGAATGAAACTCATTCGTATTCAATGAAATTAGGATTTATATTTCCCACCTATATTTTTTTGGGTTTCTTGCCATTTTGTCAGGACTATTTTGTTTAAATTGAGAATAGAACTCATTCCTATTAAATGAAATCAGGATTTAGATTTCCCACCAATATTTTTAGGGTTTCTTTCCAAAATATTTTAGGACTATTTTGTTTAAATTGAGAATATAACTTCTTCCTATTCAATGTCAAAGTTAAGGTTTAGATTTCCCACCATTTTTACTAGGATGTAAATTTCCCACCAATATTTTTAGGGTTTCTTACATTTTTTTAAGCACTATTTTATTTAAATTGAGAATAGAACTCATTCTTATTCAATGACATTTTCTTTGAAAATACTTTGGAGTCTTTTTGTTGAAGTTGTTTTAAGACATATTGGAGCCTCTTTCTTGGATTTGCTTTTCTATAGAGAAAGTGAAGTTACCATCCATAAGAGTTGAATTTGTTTGAAGACGTGTTGGAAACTCTTCGTTGGAGTTTCTTTTCTATCAATTAAAAAGCCATGCATACGAGGAGAGGAAATCAAAAGAGGTAAATTTATATTTTGTAATCATGAAATATTTGAAGTTTTTTTTTTTTACGATTTTAGATCAATTTTAACATTAAGATTATGTAAAAAATAAATCTATATTTGATAACAGTGATTTGTTTGTATTTAATTTATATGATTTTAAATATATCTCAACTTTACGCTATTAAATTGTCAAAATTTTCCTATTTAAATAATTTGGAGAAAAACTGGATTTAAAAAATTCAGAACTTGAAGAGCCTGGTCTTTAGCGATGCTAGTTCATTTCATATATATCTACTCTGAAACAAGCATCTTTAGCCATGCAAGTTCATTTTCCTTCTCTGAAATAGGCGTCTTTAGCCATGCAAGTTCATGTATTTGCTCTGAAATAGGTGTTCATTTATCTGCTATGAATTAACAGGAAACAGGTGGTTTAATTTTTCATTATGATAGATAATATGCCAAATCGAGTCTTCAGTTGTTCATATGATTTTTTTATCCATAGGAGATGTCCACAAGAATTGACATTTTTAAACTGAGAAGAGTTATTGGATTTGGACGTCTTCAATAATGTCATCATAGATGCCTTGCCTTTTAGAAGTATGTTTTCATAGTGAATTTGTACATTATAGGGAGACGTAAACTTCGGATGCCTTAGAGAAAGTGATCGAATTGATATTTTCCTCAAAGATACAGGGATCAGAGATCGATAGTTTGGATGTCTTCCACAACATGTTTGGGTTTGTTATATGTTCAGATCTATCATATACATTGTTCTAACATGTAGATATGGGTAAGGGATATGAAATTAATTGGTTTTTATATATCTTCATGGAGTTAATTGTCCTCCAAAGTTGATTCAAAGTTGAGTCAATTTGAAGAAATGAACCTTACAAACCCCTTAACATCATAAAATATTGTTCAAGCCAGAGCAACCTACACTGGAATAAGAAACTTTCTCTAATGCCAAGGACCTATTTTGAATATGCAAAGTGCCTTTAGATTTTCCTTTACATCCAGAGGTTTCTAATGACGTTCAAGATAATTACATGCTTTTTGTTTCCTATAATGTGGAAAAACATGCTCTATGTTTCCTAGCTGTAATTAGTAATACCACTGCTACAGCTTTTCTCTACAACCCTAAAACACAAGCATCAAGAAGAGAAAGTGATGGTTACAGGATTATTGTGCATGCATTCTTTCTCAAGAAACAATGGTTGTGAGATGCCAAATTCTAGAATTGTTTGGATGATTGCCAATTAGAAGTTCTCATCCCCAAAGGGAAATTTTTATGGCTAGTCGCACCTCCCATGGAATCCTTTCTCCAATGGTTCACGCCACATGGGCCATTCTTCTCAAAATTGTACGAGGGAAATAACTTGCATTGAGTTCAACTCTTTGTCATATAGATACAGGTACAAGATGTCTAACCACAATTCCTTGGAGCTTCTTACCCTAAATAGTAAGAAAATTTACAGAGATGCTAATAGGAATGACTCCTCCCTCACCCTACTTGGAAGTTCCATCCTGGAAAAAAATACTATTGTAACTAGGTGGCCAAGATACCCTTGATGAAAAAAAAGTTCTACTCAATCAACAATGCAAGTAATTTTTAACCTAATTTTCAATCTGTCTTCTTGAATTTTTTGGTATCTAAATCTAGCTTGACCATATTGAGATTGAAACTGTATGTTACAGTAGAAATATGTTTAACTATTTAGCAGAAATTGCAAAGCTATTCTAGTCATGGCTGTGTTTCATGATTCTTTGATATTGCAACCAGAAAATAAGATAAATTTGCTTCTAGCCTCGAAATATGAGTGGTTTTGGATAACTTTTCGTTTGATATCATCAATATATTTTTTAAATTCTTGCTACCATCCACCACCATTTATCAAGAGGTGATGCATTGATAGGATTGTTTTATAAATACTTAATATTGAATGACCATCATCCATCATCATGAAAAAGTTGGGTTGCTACCTAGCATCCATATCGCATCATCACCCAAAAGTTGGGCTGCTACCTAGCATTCATATCCCACCTAACAAAATGTAGCACTACTACCTGCAACCTTGAGATAGGTTAAAGTCCCTTGTGGGTAGCTTATGGGATACTCTTTTTATAATTATTAGACCCTTGTGAACATTGTAACAGAGGCTAGATCTCAGCAATCCAACTATCCTGTGGTGGTTTTCCCATCATTATTCTGCTCTATAATATTCAATCTATGCCATGGAGATGAAATGAAGAATCCAGGTTGTATTTTTAATTCAACATTTGTTGTAACATACAATAATGAGAAATTTCAGTAATTTTAGTAGTAGGTTTTTTGAATCCTCATTGTGGTACCATCCATATTGTTGTTTCATGGCTCTAATATTCTCCATGAATTGCATACTTCATGTGAAAATATTGCAAAAGGAGTTATTATCTTTGGTTCTTTTGGAAGTATGCAGAATCAGATTATAACCTACAGGAACCTTAAAAAATTTGCTCGCTCAGGATTTATGAATCCATTTCAACAGTAAAGTTTCTCCCGTAAAAGTTGGATATGCAAGAACAAGATGTTTACAGGCAACATGAATTTAGAGTAGAGTTTCACATGCCATAAGATATAATGTTTAATGATCTTGAAAATTCCACAAATGGTGTGTATGCAGTTGTGTCTAGAAGTAATCTAAACACCAAGTAGGGCTAGGGTAAAATTGTAATTCCATCAAGCTCACCAAACAATAACTTACTCAATATCCTAAAGGTTATGTTTTGTCTTAGGCTCTAGGTAGTAAACCTAGAGTGAAACAAAAGTGAATCAAGAGCACATAACCAGGCCCCTTTGTTACTTATTTTATTCCAAGGGATGTAAATAGGAATGACTCCTCCCTCACCCTAATTAGAAGTTCCATCCTCGAAATGTGGACAACAAGAAAACAGAAACCATATCTTAGAATTGTAAAACCCCAAGACAAGTGCCAAGCTGAACACAGTTAAAAAATTATATATAAAAGCATATAGTTGCAGCCTATCATTTCAACTGACTAGGTGTCCATGTTTCCAACATGGACCTCAATGTGATCATCATGTTCACAATACTTTCTAAATCACTGCATAACCCCAAGGCATAATATTGCCATTGCTAATGATAATGGCAATATGCGTGCAATAATCAAGGTTTATTAATGCTAGACTAGGTTGTGGCTCCATAAGTGTGAGTCCTTACAAATGTTAACCAACAAGTTGTATTCCTTTATCCTTTTTAATTAGTTGATACCACTATCTTATTTTCCAATCCATCATGTTCAGAAAATTTGGCTACCTTGGATGTCTTGGATTCCTTGAATTTGTTAGGATGCTATGTTTATGTAAATCTCCTTGGAAACATTTGTAATTCTAAAATATATATATGACAGGGATTTTTTATTCCACAGTGATATAATACTTCAGATGTGTTATGAACCATAGAGAAGCATCATAGAGCCACATAGATTTCCGGACTTGTTTGTCATAGTGTCATAAAATTTTCTTGTATCACAGTACCATAAAAGAATCAAATGCTACCACATCTTATGTTTCTCTTAATCATGGGTTCATCTCTTCTTCCCCTTATGATATACTTATGGTTCATGCTCATTTAGGGTTTGCTGATGGTTCCATTAAATCCTTCTCAGCTCTCGTTTGATCTGAACAGGAGGGCGGCTGGTGACAAGAACACACCCCTAGTGGATATCTAACAATCAAAATAAACCTAATTGCAGTGCTAGCTGGTGGTACTCCACAAATTAGCTATTGGACTGATTGTTGGGTTAAATTAATTTCTTGAATGTTTTGTATCCCACATATTACAACATCATATAAAAGTTGATACTCTGTCTGAGCATATGAACCCTGTGCATTTATTGGAATTCCACCTATAGCTATAGGTCTTAGTATATGCTCATTGTCCTCTACTACAAAAACCACATTGGCA
Organism: Pinus taeda; assembly: GCA_000404065.3. Taxonomy (NCBI): domain Eukaryota; kingdom Viridiplantae; phylum Streptophyta; class Pinopsida; order Pinales; family Pinaceae; genus Pinus; species Pinus taeda. Next base: position 258,445 of record APFE030538628.1, on the reverse strand, counting down.
AATTCAGATCTAAGTTAGTCATTTCAAATGTATCTTTCAATTGTGACTTTAGACTTAAATTGAATCACCAATATTTCTAGCGATAATCAAATCATCCACATGAATCACAACTAAGAGAACTACATTATTCACATGTAACCATAAATATTGTGATGTATGTTAGGATGCCTCAACCAAGATGTAGAGAAAAATTAGTAATCTTCTGATTTCATATCTTAGGTGCTTGTAACATTGAGAGAATGCATGTCATGGGGAAACTATGCAATATAATTCCTGAGATAGTTCATCATTTTGTTGAAATATTGTAGTCAACGTCGATATTTCGTGGTGCCAAATAACATTGGATGAAAAATTCATTGGATGAATGCTTAGTCCATCGTGGTTCACACAAAAATCCAAGATAATCAAGTTTCTTCTACCAAAATGCACACTTCTTCATGTTCACAAATAACTTGTCATGTGCTGCAAACACTTGGTTTATTCATCCTAGGTTTGGCTGAAAAATAATATGTTTAGGTACACAATAAGAGTTGAGTAAAGATGTAGTTGAGAACTTCGTTTATCATCTCATGAATGTTGCAAGGCCACAATTGGTAACACTTAATGACATCAGTGGCCATGCAAGCAGTCCTTGTCACATCTTGAAGTATGTCTTCCACATATCCTTAGGTAAAATTACTAATCAATTACAGATCTTAAGTTGCATTTCACACTTCCTGTGCCTCTTTAGACAACGTATGTGTGATAGGGAGTCTGTGAGTAAGAATGCACCAAAAAATTTGATTATGTTGCATATCTCATCCTTTCTAAGCTACATTTCAAACTTTTATGCCTCTTTAGATAATGTGTGTGTGATAGGGAGCTAGTGAGTAAGAATGCACCAAAAACTTTTATTAGATTGCATATCTCAGCCTTTCTAGCAATTTCTTGAGCATAATAAAATGCCCATCAAATGATGGTTTTCCCATTTGGAATTTCATTGTACTAACATCCTTATGTCTATTATGTGGCCATCTAAATGTTGTGAGCTTTCTTTGGTTGGTGAATTTTTGTGTGTAAATTTTATAGTAGAATGCAATTTGTGGGTAACAAACATAGACCCATTTTATTTTTCAAATCACCCAACTGATATTTAAATGCCAATGCCACATTCCCAATCTATTTTTGTTTCAACACAACACTAAAATTAATTTTTTGGCTTCTTTATTGGATTGTTTCCAAGGAAAATATGCATGTGCATTGTGTTGGTGTTAGTGAGTAATTACTGTGCTATTGTTAATGTGTTGGATCACTAGTTGGTGGTACTCCACAAATTAGTTATTGGATTGATTGTTGGGTTAAATTAATTTCTTGAGTGTTTTGTATCCCACATCTTCCAACATCATATAAAAGCTAATACTTTGTTTGAGCATAGGAACCCCATGCATTGGTTGGCATTCCAACTATAGCTATAGGTCTCAGTATATGCTCATTGTCATCTATTACAACAACCACATTAGCAAATTCAGATATGCATCTACATAGCTTCCCGAGACTAGTTCCCATTATGATTTTTCACTTTAAGGGCACATTATATTAGGCTCTTACCCTGTTTGACCATCATAGGCTACCCAAGAGGTACTTTCAAGTACATGTAAGAAACTATTGTAATTCAATTTGCTATTGCAATGTAACCTTTATTAATCGTAATCCTTATTTAATGATGCTTTATGACACAATAGGTCTCTTTACAATTTATTGCTATCAAAAGATATCAGTGGTGGGGGTTATGCTACAAATTTTGTGTAGAAGGCTAGAAGGTAGTCACATAAATATGAATATGGATAGATTCCAGAGAAACTGGGGTTTGTTCCTGAAAAGTCTGAGCCTCTATTGTTTAGTTTCCTTTTTTGGAATCCATACCATGATAATCACAATGGATTTGGGGAGTTTTATTGACATGCACGTGGCATTCATTGCTTCAATATATCATTCAAGTGTTTTTCACAACATGATTACAGTTATATGTTTTTTTTCTAAATATCTATTTTTCCATTGGACTTCTGTAATGGTTCTTTCAGCCTAGTTGTTTACATAGCAATGGTTTTAAACTTTTTTTAGCCTAGTTGTTCACATAAAAATAGTGCATTCTTTATCTTTAGGCAAAATAACTCCTCAACTATTGTTATATGTGAACCCATTCACACCACCCTGCAATTTTTTCCCTGGAAATGGTAATGTCGTTGTGGCTTTACACTAAAATTTTATAACTCATACTTCTCAATATTTGAGACCATAAATGAAAGGTTCGTAGTTTGATTCAATGGTGTGATGTTGCATGGTTTTTGGAATTTGGAGGTAACATGTTGTGGAAATGAATCTAATTGTTTTGGTTAACGATTTCAGCCTATAACTTGCACTCTATTTTGGCACACGTGGAGATGGGTTTTGTTTTAAGATAATAAAAATGGACCCTTGAAAATACTAGGATATGAATTGAACTCTTATGAAATGGAAAGAATGTGCTAATAAAAATTTTTCTCTTTTGTTATGCAGTCTATTTGCAGATATCATGTAAGAACCTTTTTTTTGGACGTCAATAATTTTTTAACAATTATTGTGCTTTCTTTTCTACTTTAACATTTATCTTACTAACTTTGATCAAGTGTTGCAATCTATATTTTTAGGTGTTCAACAAGATTGAAAGAAATCATAATGGATCACTTTTAATAGTGAGTAAACCCACAAAGTCAAGCCACATTATGAAAGAAAATGACAACTTTCGAAGTGGCATCATCAAAACACACCCACAAAAGAGAGCACCAGGATACATTGCCCATTGTAGCATGAATCTAGTTGCTTTAGTGTCTGCAACAATTATAATGCACATATTTTTGAGAAAAATGTGCATGAATTATTGGAAGATATGATCATTTCTCAAATTTGCATTTCCTGTATAAATACTTCAAGATTTTTTGTTAAGAGATTCATATTGTTATTGTCTTAAGAGGTGTGATTTGTTTTCCAGTAAATTCTCAACACGAACCATCACAACAACAACATGGTTTGGAGCAAGAAGCATCACAACTAGATCATGGCGTGGAGCAAGAACAACCACAAAAAGAGCATGGTTTGGAAGGGGAAAATGTAACTACCCAAGCCCATATTACAATAAATGTGCAAAGGAAGGGTAGAGGACCAACAAAATGCTTCTTTGGAAACACTACAGAGGCCTCTCCATTGCCTAAAATTCAATTTAAAGAGAGGAGGCAACCTATTGGTCCATAGTCAAAGAAATTATAATCCTTTTTATGTTTTCTTGCGAGAGATATTATTGGCATAAAACACATGGAATGGAAACAAGTGCCTAAAGCACTTAAGAAAGACATATGGAGTACAATCAAGGTGAGTATCAACTAAATTATTATTGGATTTTTTTTCTTCTAAATTTCATTGGTGTATGTTGAACATGTGTATGATAAGTTTAACTTCAAATAAGACTTTGTATATAATAATGCATTGTTTACCTATTGTAGTGTACCTACCAAATAGATTTGTCAGCAGAACAATGGTGTTATAAAGCAATACCTCAATGCTTGAGAACTTATAGATATAATCTGTGTAAAAATAATTATTTGAAATACAAAACGGATGAGGAGAGGATGGAAAATGCTCATAGTGGATTAAATGGAACCAATTGGATTGAATTCATTAGAATATGATCTGACCCTAATTTCAATGTAAAAATAAAAGAAAAATCTAATTGTTATCATCAAATGGGATTTGACTTTGAATCCTTGCACACAATCAACTTCAATCTAAGAATCCATTTTTTGTAGGAGAAGGAAAAAGTAAATAAGGAAAATAATTTCTTTGACTATGGACCAATAGGTTGCCTCCTGCACTTCTGGTCATAGAGGTTACTATATATTTCAACATGATCTTGTAAGTTGTAACCAAATCTATTTTTTGTTTACAATTACTAACTGAAAATATACTTAACTAGACTGTTGTATTTTTTGTGACTAGAATCAAACCTTCAATCAAAATGATACACCTGTAACTGGGGCTTGTGTGTGGATGAAATGTCATACAAAGAAGGATGACACTCTAATGTCATCACTTAGTGCACAGAGAATAGTAAGTTCCCCTGCTATTCTTGTATCTATTTATTTTTTGTTCTTTTTTTTTTTTAATATTAATGATGTTTCTTACATGTATTTGTTGAAATGTTGTCATTTCTAGAAACAAATTGAATCGATACAAAATGTTTCAGTGTCTCCTGCATATGCAACAAAGGAAGATGCCATTGTAATAGTTCTGGGGCCTGAGAGAAGGGGTCGTCTATGTGGGGTTGGCTTTCGGCTTACTCCAACTGATTTGTTTGGAAAAGAGCGTGCTTACAAGAAGAAGTTACGTAATACAGAAGAAACATCAAGAAGAAAAGGTAAGGAACTTGGAAAATTAAAGGCAGCCGTTGAAGAATTAATGGAATGGAAAGCTTCCACGGAGACGGGAAAAGAAAACGGCCGAGTTGATTCAGAACTAGCCAACAATGTAAGAATTACATGTGTAGAATATTTATTTTTTATGTATGCCATCTTTGAAGATTGTGATTTTAAAAGCACAATGTCAATATGAACATGATTATATTGTTGTAGTATGCATAATTAATGAAACATTTGTTTTGAAGCTTAATCCTTCACTTTCTGATTTCATGGTATCTCATGCAAACTATTTATTTTTTAGTAGAGTTCCTTAAGTCATAGTTAGGCTTTGACAGAACAAAATCCATTGAATTCAGGACAACATATTCATGACCCAGATGGTGACTCAATAACACAAGTAAGTTCTATACTTTTTTATTTTCCTGTTTAATATTATTTTCTTATTCTATGGAATCTCACAAGAGTTTGTCTATTTGCAGGGTCAAACACAATTACTACCTTCAAATACAGGATTGAATGGAAAATAATGTTTACTTACATATTTTAATGGTCAAGTGAAGGTTGCAAAAGGTTACATAAAAAACACTGAACCAAATTTTGTCATGCCCAATGGAGAAGAATTAGGAGAGGGATACTATTTTCTGTGCCCACAATCAATCTTGGTTAATTCTGATTATGAAATCAAGCTTAAGCGTATAAGTAATCATTGTGAGTATTTAGCAGATGCACTTAACACTTTTATATGTTGGAAGACTAGTGACATTAAATTGATATATGATTGAGAGCAATGACTTGGGAAGATACTATCTCAACTATTTGAGGATGTTGAATGCAGAATGTGATAGCCTAATTTTGATTAATATAATGGCTAAGATGTTGGGTACATTATTACTCTTATTCTTCTATAAGATATATGTTCCTTTACATTTGATGTACTGCATTGTTCTTGCTATTGTTTGCATGTTGGATATATAGTCTTATCATGCTACATATATACTTTCTTATCATGTTTTATAAAATTTGTGTGATTTTTGCTAATAGCTAGAAACCTTTTCAATTATGGCTTAAAAAACTATGAAACCATGTAAATTCTCCATTATGCACTTTATTAATAATAGATATTTGCATTTGAGGACATGGGTAAGTTGCAAATTTTGTTGAAAATGATTTAGTTAAGTTGTTTTCTTATGTTTCAAAATTTCCTCTTAGTATTTTGTGTAACATACCAGTATTTAACCTTTGTACTAAATGACAAACATGATTGAGGATCTAGTATATTCCTTGCTTTTAGAGTGTCCTTACGATCTCCACACTAAAGTGTTTGCAAGGCTCCTCTAATTGTTGGAATTTTCAAGAGAACATATATTGGATGTAACCCTTTTATGAGGATAGAGAAATGACCTCAAGTCCAGTTCCTTTAAGGGTTAAAATATAATTTTTTAAAGATTTTAGCAATTGTTATTTCACATTTATCAAACATCAATTTGTTTTTAAATCTGATATTGAATATTTTGTGTAAGTTCCATCTACATTTGCTGTTCGTTTTATCTTGATGACCAACAATCCTTTTTCTCAAGCATTTATGAGCACGTATTCTTTAATTGTAAACCAAAAAAGAACAAGGAAAGCACCAATGATGTGATCTATCCAATATCAAGCATGTGACAACTATCCAATCTGTAAAATATCAAACATGTGACAACTATCAAATCTAAAAAATCCTTGTAGTAGAATTGTCTAAAATTTAGTTGCTGACATCATTGTCTTTATGAAAACAAAGTTATGGATCAATGCAACAGGTAGATCCATGTGGATGTAATAATTTTCAATGTAAATGTCTTATCATGTTTTGCAAATGTTGTGTGATTTTTGCTGGTAGATAGAAACCTTTTCAATTATGACTTAAACAACTATGAACCATGTAAATTCTCCATTCTGCACTTTACCAATGACAAACATTTGCATTTGAGGACATAAGTAAGTTGCAAATTTCATTGAAAATGATTTGGTTCATTTGTTTTCTTATATTTCAAAATTTTCTCTTAGTATTTGGTGTAACATACCACTATTTAACCTTTGTACTAGATGATGAACATGATTGAGAAGCTGGTATATTCCTTGCTTTCAAAGTTTCCTTGCAATCCCCACACTGTAGTGTTTGCAAGGTTCCTGTAATTGTTGGAATTTTAGAGAGAACATGTATTGGATGTAACCCCTTTAGGAGGATGGAGAAATGACCTCAAGTCCAGTTCCTTTAAGGGTTAAAATATAGCCTGTTAAAGATTTTAGCAATTGTTATAGCACATTTATCAAGCATCAATTTGTTTTTAAACCTAATATTGAATATTATTTGTAAGTTCCATCTACATTTGCTGTCAGTTTTATATTGATGACCAACAATCCTTTTTTTCAAGCATTTACGAGCATGTACTCTTTAATTGTAAACCAAAAATGAACAAGGAAAGCTACGATGATGTGATCTATCCAATATCAAACATGTGACATCTATCCAATCTATCCAATATCAAACATGTGACAACTATCAAATCTGAAAAATACTTGTAGTAGAACTGTCTAACATTTAGTTGCCGACATCTTTGTCTTTATGAAAACAAAGTTATGGATCAATGCAACACGTAGATCCATGTGCATGTAATACTTTCTACTATCATGAAACATATATGAAGACATGTGCTTGACCTCCAGAATTGTTCATTATACCTTGTAGCTTTTACACGAAAAATGAAATAAATATTCTCTATGCCAATACAAGAAGTAGGAAGAAAAAAATCTTAATGAAGCTAGTAAACAAACCTTCTTATAGAATTATCTACAATAGGCATGTTTCACATTTTGGATAATTTCTCAGTAACTATTATCTTATATTCTCTTATAGCTTATTATAGACCAATATAATGGCTTAACTTTATGTATTCTAAGGCAACGAATGTTGCATGTCTATCAAAATTTAAATCATGGTTTGTGTTTTTACCTTCTTTCCTCCTTTTTCTCACTATTTTTGAGAAATTCCACTTCTAGTATTTGCCTAACACCCATACCTATTCCCTATATTTTTCCCATAATTTTTCCTACCTCCCTTCCCTCTCATTCCCTTCCCCTAAGTTGCTGCTATTTTGCACTGTGCTTTTACCTAGTCACGATGTTTTGGTCATATCTCTTAAACCTCACATCCGTTTGTCATGAAATTTTGCAGGAGATGAATGGGGATGAAATGAAAATACCCACTCAATTTCAGCTCAAAATTATGCACAATTTCCGAGAAATGAGGCATCATCATCTACAACCATTTTGGGATTTTCTTGAGATATGTGATCCAATTGGACTGCAATTTGTTTTCTAGGTGAATTATGATGATATTAACTTTTTTTAAAAAGTTTCACCCATTTGGATTTATTGTTTGCGAGATATGCTCAAAATACAATTGCTACAGGAGAGCTGTTGCTTTTTTCACTATGCTTTTATCATCATTTTCAAAATATATTTATGACCAAATGGAGATGAATTTTGAAACACCAAGGGATTTCTTTGTTAATCATGGAACCAAGCACAATAACCTCTTTCAGCTTTTTCACGGGTGTTATGGTTAGAGAGATATGAGTTTGTATTCCTTGCTGCTCTTTTCACTGCGCTTTAGGAATATCAATTTTGGAATCAAGCTTGAAGAGGCTAAAATGATGTTTTTGCATGGTTTAAAGGCTCCAAGGTGTAGTGGAAATCTCCAAATATATTCACAAGTCTTCATAAACACTCAAAACCCAATTCAAGTCATAAAATTTCAAGTCAACTATTTGTTGCACTTCTGCCATGATTTGTTGCATTCCTGTGTGACCAACTTGAAGCTTGGATTATGAACAAATGGGAAAGTATTTTTGAAAATGGGAGGAGGTTTTTGTTCATAACATAACAAAAAAGAAAATCCTCTCTCATTTTTTACACAAAATTTACTGTCTTGGAGTTATAGGTGGCACTTTGAGACCCATTTTTCACAATTTTGCTAGGCCATAATTGCTGACAAGGTTCTAGAAATTTTTGAAATTCAACTTGGTGTACCTCCTCCTTGGCATGGTTGACCTTAAATATATTTGGATAATGAATTTTGAGGAATTTTCTATCATATCCCAAGATTATCTCTTTAGTATCACATTTTTAGTTAGTAAAAAACCAAACCCTAGATAGTAGGATATGGGAAAATTTTGTAAATATTTTATACATGCATGCTAGGGAGTGTGAGGGCCAAGTGTCAGGGAAACACAAGGGATCAACACTCATTTGAAATGCATGGAAATGAATTGTCAGCTAATTATAAGTGTGCTAAGGAGGGAGTGAAAATGTATACTAGCCAGTGCCAAGGCATCACAAGGGAGAACTAGGTTCAAAATTCTTGGAAATGGACAAATAAGAGTGTTGTGTGCCGAAGAGTGTCAGTGAATTCGAGGTGCCACAAGGATGAAGTGTTTTAGGATAAGTTCATAATACGACTTGTAGGAGGCAAGCCTATGGTTGTGATAAGGTGTGTACAAAGTAGTTTCAAACAAAGGGAGAATTTGGGTTGGGCACAACATTGTTTTGTTAATGACTTGGTTGGGTTCCCAGGTCGCAAAAAAAGTAAGGCTATCTATGAGGGCATGATAGCTAGGGAGTGCCAAGGTGTTCCAGGGAATGCTAGGAAGTACTAACACATGCTAGACAGTTCCAAGGAATTTTAGGCATGCCAAGAAGTTCCAGTCACTAGGGTGTGGCGCAAACACATGCTAGGGTGTGTTAGGGCCAAGTTTCAGGGAAGCACAAGGGAGAAATAGTTTCAAATGCATGGAAATGAATGAATAATAGTGTAACAGAGAGTGTTAGCTAGTGATTACGAGGTGTGCTAAGTGTTAGGGAGTGCTAGGGTGTGTCAAAGCATGCCAAGAAATGTGGGGGATGCTAATACATGCTAGAAAGTGCCAAGGGTTTATTAGGTGTGCCAGATGTTATGGCATGTCAAGATATAAAATTTTTTGCTTAGTTGTTTAATTTTACGACCACAGTTAGATGTGAGTCTTATCTTCGTAACTCGTTAAGTTCGATAAGTTGAAATTATACATGAGTAACCTAAGATTCATAGCTTCATTAAGGATTCAAAGGTCTTCGTTTTAAGATTATACCTCCTTCATCATCCTTCACTCACCATTCTCCATCATTCCCTAATCCAAATTCTTTCATTTCCTTATTTTAAAAAAACCCTAGAAATCTGTTGTGCTTTTACCTTGGCTCTATGTTTTGACCTTCTTCCCCCCTTTTTCTCACTATTTTTAAGAATTTCCAATTCTAGTATTTTCCTAGCACCCATACCTATCCCCCAAATTTTCCCCATAATTTTTTCTACCTCCCTTCCCTCTCATTCCCTTCCCCTAAGTCGCTGCTCTTTTATATTGCTCTTTTACCTAGTCACCATTTTCTTGTCATATATCTTAAGCCTCACATTAATTTTCCATGAAATTTTAACAGGAGATGAATGGGGATGAAATGAAAACACCCACTCAATTTCAGCTCAAAATGGTGCATGGTTTTTGAGAAATGAGGCATCATCATGTACAACCATTTTGGGATTTTCTTGAGATATGTGACTCCAATTGGGATCCAATATTTTTTGGAGTGAATTATGATGATATTAAATTTATGTAAAAATTTTCAGCCCATTTTGATTTACCGTTTGGGAGATATGCTCAAAATACAATTGCTACAGGAGAGTTGCTGGGCTTTTGACTTTGTTTTTATCATCATTTTCAAAAGATATTTATGATCAAATGGAGATGAATTTTGGAAATCCAAGGGAATTTTTTGTTAACCATGGAAACAAGCACAATATCCTCTTTCAGTTTTTTCACAGGTGTTATGGTTAAAGAGATATGAGTTTTTTTTCGTTGTTGCTCTTTTCATTGCGCTTCTAGACAATCCGTCTTCGATTCAAGTTTGAAGAGGCTAAAATGATATTTTTGCATGGTTTAAAGGCTCCACGGTTTAGTGGAAATCTCCAAATTTCTTCATAGGTCTTCAGCAACACTCAAAATCCAATTCAAGTCATCAAAATTTCGAGTCAACTATTAGCTGTGCTTCTGCCATGATTTGTTGCATTTCTATGCGACCAACTTCACGCTTGGATTCTAAACAAATGGGAAAGTATTTTTGAAAATGAGAGGAGGTTTTTTTTCATAACATACATAGAAATAGAAGCCTCTCTCCTTTTTTATGCAACAGTTACTGTCTTGGATTTACAGGTGGCACTTTGAGACCCATTTTTCATAATTTCGCTAGGCCATAAATGTTGACCGGGTTCTAGAACTTTTTGAAATTCGACTTGGTGGAGCTCCAACTTGTCTTAGTTGACCTCAAATCGATTTGGATAATGAAGTTTGAGAATTTTTCTATCATATCCCATGAGTATTTTTTCATTTATCACATTTTTATTTAGTCAAAAAGCAAACCTTAGATAGTAGGATATGTGCAAATTTTGTAAATATTTTATCCATGCATGCTAGGGAGTGTGAGGGTCAAGTTCTAGGGAAACATAAGGGACCACTCATTTCAAATTCATGGAAATGAATTGTTAGCAAGTTCTAGGTGTGCTAAGGAGGGAGTGAAAAGGTATACTAGCTAGTGCCAAGGCATCACAAGGGAGAACTAGCTCAAAATGCTTGGAAATGAACAAATAAGAGTGTTGTGTGCCATGGAATGCCAACGAATTCTAGGTGCCCCAAGGACGAAGTGTGTTAGGATAAGTTCAAAATAGGGCTTGCCAAAGGCAAGACTACGGTTGTGATAAGGTGTGTACAAAATAGTTTCAGAAAAAGGGAGAATTTGGGTTAGGCACAACATTGTTTTGTTAATGACTTGGTTGGGTTCCCAATTCCCAAAAAAAGTAATGCTATCTATGAGGGCATGACAGCTAGGTAGTGCCAAGGTGTTCCAGGGAATGCTAGGAAGTACGAACACATGCTAGAAAGTTCCAAGGCATTTTAGGCATGCCAAGACATGCCTGTACTAAGGCATGCCAAGAATTTCCAGGTGCCAGGGTGTGGCACAAGCACAAGGTAGGGAGTGTTAGGGCCAAGTTCCAGGGAAACACAAGGGCGCAGTAGTTTAAAATGCATGGAAATGAATGAATAATAGTGTGACAAAGAGTGTTAGATAGTGAGTAAGAGGTGTGCTAGGAGTGCTAACGCATGCTAAGAAATGCAGGGGATGCTAAAACATGCTACATAGTGCAAAAGGATTATTAGGTGTGCTAGATGTTATGGCATGTCAAGATGTAAAATTTGTTTCTTAATTGTTTAATTTTACAACCGCAGTTGGATGTGAGCCTTGTATTCATTAGTTGTTAAGCTGGATAAGTTGAAATTATACATGAGTAACCTACGATTCATAGCTTCATTCAAGATTCAAGAGCCTTCATTTTAAGCTTATACCTCCTTCGTCATCCTTTACTAGGCATTCTCCGTCATTCCCCTCATCAAAATCCTTTCATTTCTTTATTTTAGAAAAAGCCTAGAAATCTGCTGTGCATTTACCCTAGGTCTACGTTTTGACCTTTTTCCCCCATTTTTCTCACTATTTTTGAAAAATTCCATTTCTACTATTTTCTTAACATCCATACCTATCCCCATATTTTTCCCATAATTTTTCCTTCCTCATTCCCTCTCATTCCCTTCCCCTAAGTTGCTACTCTTTTGCACTGCGCTTTTACATAGTCACCACGTTGTCATCATATATCTTATGCCTCATACCCATTTTCCATGAAAGTTTTACAAGAGATGAATGGGGATGAAATGAAAACACCCAATCAATTTCAGCTCAGAATGATGCATGATTTTAGAGAAATGAGGCATCATCATCTATAGATATTTTGGGATTTTCTAGAGATTTGTAAGCGTAATTGGGCTGAAATGTTTTGTGGAGGTGAATTATGATGATATTAAATTTCTCTAAAAATTTCAGTGCATTTGGTTTTACTGTTTGGGAGATATTCCCAAAATACAATTGCTACACGAGAGTTGTTGCATTTTTTACTTTGTTTTAATTATCATTTGCCAAAGATATTTATAACCAAATGGTGATGAATTTTGGAAAACTAGAGGAGGTTTTATTTAACCATGGAACCAAGCACAATAACCACTTTCCTTTTTTACACAGGTGTTATGGTTAAAGAGATATGAGTTTTTCTTTCTTGCTACTCTTAACAATGTAAACTTTGAAAAAAGAACTGATACTGTTACCTATTTCGTAGAGATAGCAAAAGAGTGACGCGATTTTGAAAAGTGGGGATGCAGAACACACATATTTTTTTTTAGAGCATAGTTTTTGGCACTTTAAATTTTTGTCTGTACATTACGTTTTAAAATGTTAGTAATATGCATGCTGATTTAAAAAAGTGGTGATTCTACATCAGGCCCTTTTTTAAAAAGACCTATTTTTTGACTTTAAATTTTCTAATGTATGAAATGTAAATAATTATTTTCTAAATTTAACAAATTTTGACACTTCAAATTTTTTATTAAAAAAATGAAAAACAAATATAAAAATAATATTAAAAAAAAATCAAATAATATATAATGTGTTGTGTGGGTGTGTGTGTGAGAACCATAAAAAAGTTGCAAAAAAAAAAAAAAAAAAAAACTTAAAAATTAGTAAAAAAATACATATATTTTTAAAAAGCATTACAAAAAACTACAAAAAAATAAAAATAAAAATAAAAAACAACTAATTAAAAAAAAAAAGAAGCCCAATAAAAATCTATAAACTATTAAAAATCAAGATTAAAACATTAAAAAAAAAAAAAAAAAATATCAAATTAAAAAAAGAAAACCCAAAAACAAATTAAAATTTTAAAATAATATAATATTATAATATATATTTAAAATTTTAAATGTTTTTAGGTTTTATATATATAATATAAAATATATATATTATATATATATATATATATATATATATATCAATATTTAAAAAAAAACATATATTATGATTAAAACTTTAAAAATATATCTTCACACAGCTCTGCTACCCAGTGTCACGCCCCCATGGGTGGCCAGGCGGTGGCTATCCGTTTCTTGGAATTAGATAACCACTGCCTGACTACCCATGGGGGTGGCTATCTGATTCTCAGAATTAGATAGCCACCGCCCAGCCACCCCCACGGGCAGCCGAGTGGTGGCCATCTAATTTTGAGAATCAGATAGCCATCGCCTGGCTGTCCCCACGAGTGGCTAGGCGATGGCTATCTGATTCCGAGAATTAGATAGCCACCCCCATGGGAAACCGAGCGATAGCTATTCGATTATGAGAATTGGATAGCCACCCCCATGAGCATCCAGGCGATGGCTATTTGATTTCAACAATCGGATAGCCACCGCCATGAGCGGTCGGGCGATGGCTATCCGATTCCGAGAATCAGATAACCACCCCCACCGATGGTCAGGCAGTGGCTATCCCATTCTCGGAATCTGATGCCAGGCTGGCCTGCAATACCTATCACCTGATGCAAGTCAAGCCTGCAATACCCAGGATCTCTTCACTCGCAAAATACATCTCAGTTAAATAACCCCAATGGCCAATTCAATTCAAATAATTCACATGCATTCATCCTTCCAGCTATACAACTTTCACAATCATCCAATCTATATATATATATATATATATATGATTTAAAACAAAACAAATTACTTACAAACTTGTGTTGGCCAGATAATTAGAATTGATGGCCCTTTACAAACTACCCGAAGGCTCCCAACCAGAAAACCTCTCACACTCCCTCTCTCTCTCTCTTTGAGAGCTTGCTGCCACTTTATTTATAATTAAAGGATACATACATAAGGAAAGATCTTCTCCTTATCTCCTGGAAAAGCAGATTTTTTTCCCTTTTTACATAATGATTTAAAGCTCGAAGCTTTTCCCCATCCTTATCCTAATTTTAACTGGAAACATAGAAATTCTTATCCCAATTCTATCCTTTTATTTAGGAAAAGAATATTTACATAATTTTTTTACTTTCCTATTTTATTAAAAATCACAAAATATCACACCCCCTTTTTATTCCATATTTACAATTGAAGAGGGTCTCGATGCTCCTGCATCATACACCCAACCTTAAAATTAATCATGATCTCCTGATCATGTGTTGGCATGCCTGGATCCCACACCTTGTGCTACAAGTTTCCATTTGCCACTGCTTTTGTCTGTTGTTCTTCTCCAGGTCTCCACACTTTATGTTGCATCGTTCCAGTAGCTGCACTTTCACAATCTTCTACTGTCTTTCTTTTGCTGATGCTTCTCTTCCTTGCTGATGTCTTCCTCTGAGACAGTTTCAACATGATTCTTCTAATGAGTTCAATTTCTTTGTCTAATAAATCCTCAGACTGCTGATTTCTTACTTCTATGCTTGTTTCTGTTCTTACTACCACCCAATCATCCATGCCCTCTTGTCTTCTGGAATAGAAAACCTCTTCTCTCCTCAACTGAGTCAAATCTTCTGCAACAATACCTGCATTCACAAAGCACTTGTTAGAATAAAAATCATAAGGCATCAGTGCCTTACTTCCCTCTGCCAGCATTTCAGTATACTGGTCCCAATCATTCTTGAAATTATCACTGAGTCTATCCTCAGCATCATCCTCTCTGAGAATGCATCTGTATTCTGGTTCATAAAAATAAACCTCTTTATCTTCATTCATCTCTCTCTTTATATTCTGAATTCTTATCTTTTGTACTTCTAGTCTCTTCTCCAGAACATTTAACTCCTACCATAAATCTGTCATCTCCTTTGAAAATATTTCTGTACAATCTTCAATACTTTCACAATCCCAGCTTTCTGTTGTTACCATCTCATCGCCTGCATATAAACTCTCAGTTTGCACAAAGTGTTCAACAGTATCAACTGTTACTTCCCTTATCTGTGCTTCAGACTGATTCACTTCTTTTGCATCCATAAGAACTTCCTCTTGTGCTGTAACAGTTTCACAAGATGGCACATCTTCCTCAGTAAAACCTATCATCACATCACAATTGTCAGCTACAAAAATACACAGTTTTACATTATCCAACTGATCAGGATTTACCCAATAAATCAAGAAATCATCAATGATTTTGTCCTCTTCTGTTTCATCAATGGAAACCTCCTCTGCACCTGCAACCACACACAACTCATCAGTTTTTAAACTGCAAGTCTTTTTAGTCCTGACGGCTTCCTTCAACATTTTCCTTTTAATATATTTGCATGTGAAATCTTCAAATTTCATCCCTGGCACAAGAACTCTAAGTCCCTTTTTCAACAAGGCAATGAGAATTTGCGTCAACCTCCTCTGCAATTGTCACCAAATCACTCTCTTTCCCTTCAGTGGAAAGATCCATTTTCCTTTCTGCTTTTCCTGCTTCTGCAGCCGTTCTTCCAGTATCTGTAACTGTGCCTTTATTTCTGCAATCTTTCTTTCTCGAACTCCTATAGTCATATCATCTCTGTGGCTTCTTTTTGAACCTCTGCTTTCTCCTTTATGACTTTTTGTAGTCTTCTCCATCGCCATCAGTTCCTCACCTATGCGTTGCATGAAGCCTCTGCGACAACAAGCTCTCTTGCTGCCACTTACCTCACCAATCCTTTCCTCCGGATCTGGCTTTTTGGTAATCATTGGTCCTCTGCTGGAACCTTTTGAGCATCCTCTACTGCTCCTGTAGGCTTCTCCCATCTGCAACTTTATTCAACCTCTGTTGAACCTTCAAGTTTTGCCACATTCACTTTTCCTTCTTCCCGCTGAGTTTTCTTCACTCTTCCTGTAAATCAATACTTATCAGTCCAAAAAATCATCACATGTAATTAACAAAAAAAACACTTGAACCTTCAAAGGAAACTGTTCCCGCTCTGATACCACCTGATGCCAGGCTGGCCTACAATACCTATCACCTGATGCAAGTCAAGCCTGCAATACCCAGGATCTCTTCACTTGGAAAATACATCTCAGTTAAATAACCCCAATGGCCAATTCAATTCAAATAATTCACATGCATTCATCCTTCCAGCTATACAACTTTCACAATCATCCAATCTATATATATATCATTTAAAACAAAACAAATTACTTACAAACTTGTGTTGGCCAGATAATTAGAATTGATGGCCCTTTACAAACTGCCCGAAGGCTCCCAACCAGAAAACCTCTCACACTCCCTCTCTCTCTCTCTCTTTGAGAGCTTGCTGCCACTTTATTTATAATCAAAGGATACATACATAAGGAAAGATCGTCTCCTTATCTCCTGGAAAGGCAGGCTTTTTTCCCTTTTTACATAATGATTTAAAGCTCGAAGATTTTCCCCATCCTTATCCTAATTTTAACTGGAAACATAGAAATTCTTATCCCAATTCTATCCTTTTATTTAGGAAAATAATATTTACATAATTTTTTTACTTTCCTATTTTATTAAAAATCACAAAATATCACACCCCCTTTTTATTCCATATTTACAACTGAAGAGGGTCTCGATGCTCCTGCATCAGAATCGGATAACCACCCCCTGACTGCCCTTGAGGTGGATATCCGATTCTTAGAATCAGATAGCCACTGCTCAGCCGTCCCCACAGGTTGTTGAGCCGTAGCTATCCGATTTTGAGAATTAGATAACCACCACCCGACCACCCTCACAAGCGACTGAATGGTGGCTATCTAATTCTGAGAATCAGATAACCACTGCCCAACCACCTATGGGGGTAGCCAGGAAGTGGCTATTCAATTCTCGGAATCAAATAGCCACTGCCCAACCACTCGTGGGGATAGTGGCCGATAAAATTGTTTTTTAAATAAAAATAAATTTTGTTCTTTTTTAAATACAATAAACATATTTAACAAAATTTATTTTTTATTTAGAAAAAAACAATTTTATTGGC
>APFE030538628.1:220993-239280 GCA_000404065.3 Pinus taeda | reverse complement strand
GAGGGTGTTTTTTGCACATAAAAATTCGGTTTTACTGGCATTTTTTTAAAATGTTGGAAATTGACCCTAAAAAAAAATCCATCATTTCATTATTAGCACTTTACATTTTCAAGTTGTTTTTTGCACAATTTTTGTGCAAAAAATTCGTTCTCACTGCCATTTTTAAAACATGTTCAAAATTGACCCTAAAAAAAAACCATCATTCTAGTATACACACTTTTCGTTTTTAGCACTGTTTTCCGTGTTTTTTTGAGGGCTTTTTAGGCAGAATTCTCATTTTGAGTTTATAGTTACCGTTTCAAAGTTTACATTGTTTCTTTCCATTGCGCTTCTAAAAAGTCAGTTTTGGAATCAAGTTTGAAGAGGCTAAAATGATGTTTTTGCATGGTTTAAAGGCTCCACGGTGTAGTGGACATTTCCAGGTTTCTTCACAAGTCTTCAGCAACACTCAAAACTTCATTCAAGTCTTGAAAATTTCAAGTCAACTATTTGTTGTGCTTCCGCCAGGATTTGTTGCATTTCTTTGTGACCAAATTCAAGTTTGGATTCTGAACAAATGGGAACTTATTTTTGAAAATGGGAGGATATTTTTTTTCAAAACATAACCAAAAACAAAAGCCTCTCTCAATGTTTACACAACAGTTACCATCTTGGAGTTCAGGTGGTACTTTGAGACCCATTTTTCACAATTTTGCTAGGCCATAATTGCTGACAGAGTTATAGAACTTTTGAAATTCAACTTGGTGGACCTCAAACTCAGCATGGCTAACCTCAAATCTATTTGGATAATGAATTTTCAGGATTTTTCTATCATATCCCATGATTATCTCTTTAGTTATCACATTTTTAGTTAGTCAAAAACCAAACCCTAGATAGTAGGATATGGGAAAATTTTGTAAATATTTTATCCATGCATGCTAGAGTATGAGGTCCAAGTAATAGGGAAACAAAAGGGAGCAACCATTTCAAATGCATGGAAATGAATTTTCAGTGATTTCTAGGTGTGCTAAGGAGGGAGTGAAAAGGTATACTAGCTAGCGCTAAGGCATCACAAGGGAGAACTAGGTCAAAATGCTTGAAAATGAACAAATAAGAGTGTTGATAATACTAGGATTTGAATTGAACCCTTAGGAAATGGCAAGGATGTGCTAATAAAAATGTTTTTTTTTATGAAGTCTATCTGCGGATATCCATATGGATGTAAGACATTATTTTTTATTTGGACGTCAATATTTTTTTAACAATTATTGTGCTTTCTTTTCTACTTTAACATTTGTCTTACTAACTTTGATCAAGTGTCGTAATCTATATTTGTAAGTATTCAACAAGATTGAAAGACATCGTAAGAGATCCATTTTAACAGTGAGTAAAACCACAAAGTCAAGCCACATTACGAAAAAAATGATAACTTTTGAAGCGTCATCATCAAAACACACCCACAAAAGAGAGCACCAGGATACATTGCCCCATTGCAACATGAAACTAGTTGCTTTAGTGTCAGCAAAAATTCTAATGCACATATTTTTGAGAAAAATGTGCATAAACCATTAGAAGGTATGATCATTTCTCAAATTTGTATTTCTTGTATAAATACTTCAAGATTCTCTGTTAAGAGATTCATATTGTTATTGTCTTAAGAGGTGTGATTTGTTTTCCAGTAAATTCTCAACACGAACCATCACAACAACATCATGGTTTGGAGCAAGAACCATCACAACTAGATCATAGTGTGAAGCAAGAACAACTACAACAAGAGCATGGTTTGGAAGGGGCAGATGCAACTACCCAAGCCCATATTACAATAAATGTGCAAAGGAAGGGTAGAGGGCCAACAAAATGCCTCTTTGGAAACACTACGAGGCCTCTACATTGCCTGAAATTCAATTTAATGAGAGGAGGCAATCTATTGGTCCACAGTCAAAGAAATTCTACTCTTTTTTAGGTGTTCTTATGAGAGAGAATATTGGCATAAAACACATGGAATGAAACAAGTGCCTGAAGCACTTAAGAAAGACATATGGAGTGCAATCAATGTGAGTATCAACTAAATTATTATTGGATTTTTTTCTTCTAAATTTCATTGGTGTATGTTGAACATGTGTATGATAAGTTTAACTTCAAATAAGAATTTGTATCTAATAATGCGTTGTTTATATATTGTAGCATACCTACCAAATAGATTTGTCAGTGGAACAATGGTGTTATAAAGCAGTATCTCAATGCTTGAGAACTTATAGATATAATTTGTATAAAAATTAATATTTGAAATACAAAATGGATGAGGAGAGGATGGAAATCCTAGTGGAGTAAATGGAACTGATTGGATTGAATTCATTAGAATACGATTTGACCCTAAATTCAAGGTAAAAATGAAAGAAAAATCTAATTGTTATCATCAAATGGGATTTGACTTTGAACCCTTGCACACAATCAACTTCAATCTAAGCATCCATTTTTTGCAAGAGAAGGCAAAAGTAAATAAGGAAAATAGGGCATTAGAGTAAGAGACCCACACTTCTGGTTGTAGAGGTTACTATAGATTGGAACATGATATTGTAAGTTGTAACCAAATCTAATTTTTGTTTATAACTACTAACTACAAATATACTTAACTAGGCTGTTGTATTTTTTATGACTAGAATCAAACTTTCAATCAAAATGATATGCCTGTAACTAGGGCTGATGTGGGGATGAAATGTCATTCAATGAAGGACGTCAATCCAATGTCATCATTTAGTGTAGAGAGAATAGTAAGTTCCCCACTTATTCTTGTATCTATTTTTTTTTCTTTTTTTTTAAATATTAATGATGTTTCTTACATGTATTTGTTGAAATGTTGTCATTGCTAGAAACAAATTGAATCAATACAAAATGTTTCAGTGTCTCCTGCATATGCAACAAAGGAACATGCCATTACAATAGTTTTGGGGCCTAAGAGAAGGGGTCATGTAAGTGGGTTAGCTTTGGGGTTACTCCAACTGATTTGTTCGGAAAAGAGCGTGCTTACAAGAAGCAGTTCCATAATACAGAAGAAAAATTGAGAGAAAAAGATAAGGAACTTGCAAGATTGAAGGCAAATGTTGAAGAATTAATGGAATGGAAAGATTCCATGGAGGTGGGAAAAGAAAATGGCCGAGTTGATTCAAAACCAGCCAGGAATGTAAGAATTACATGTGTACAATATTTATTTTTTATGTATGCCATCTTTGAAGATTGTGATTTTAAAAGCACAATGTCAATATGAACATGATTATATTGTTGTAGGATGCATAATTAATGAAACATTGGTTTTGAAGCTTAATTCTTTATTTTATGATTTCATGGTATCTCATGCAAACTATTTATATTTTAGCAGAGTTCCTTAAGTCATAGTCAGGCTTCGCCAGAACAAACTCCATTGACTTCAGGACAACATATTCATGACCCAATTTGTGACTCAATAACACAAGTAAGTTCTATTCTTTTTTATTTTCTTATTTAATTTTATTTTCTTATTCTATGGAATCTCACAAGAGTTTGTCTATTTGCAGGGTCAAACGTAATTACTACCTTCAAATGCAGGATTGAACGAAAAAAATGTTTACTTACATATTTTAATGGTCAAGTGAAGGTTGCAAAACGTTACATAAAAAACACTAAACCAAATTTTGTCATGCCCAATGGAGAAGAATTAGGAGAGGGATATTATTTTGTGTGACCGCAATCAATCTTGGTTGATTTTGATTATGAAATCAAGCTTAAGCATAGAAGTATTCATTGTGAGTATTTAGCAGATGCACTTAACATTTTTATATGTTGGAAGAGTAGTGACATTGAACTGATCTATGATTAAGAGAAATGACTTGGGAAATTACTCTCTTGACGATTTGAGGATGTTGAATGCAAAATCTGATAGCCTAATTTTGATTAATATCATGGCTAAGATGTTGGGTGCATGATTATTCTTATCCTTCTATAAGGTATATGTTCCTTTACATTAGATGTACTGCATTGTTCTTGCTACTGTTTGGTTATTGTTTATATGTTGGATATATAGTCTTATCATGCTACATATACACTGTCTTATCATGTTTTGTAAATATTGTTTGATTTTTGCTAATAGCCAAAAACCTTTTCAATTATGGCTTAAACAACTACGAAACCATGTAAATTCTCCATTATGCGCTTTACTAATGATAGATGTTTGCATTTGAGGACAAGGGTAAGTTGCAAATTTCATTGAAAATGATTTAGTTAAGTTGTTTTCTTATATTTCAAATTTCCTCTTAGTATTTTGTGTAACATACCACTATTTAACCTTTGTACTAAATGAAAAACATGATTGAGGAGCTGGTATATTCCTTGCTTTCAGAGTGTCGTTGCAATCCCGACATTGTAGTGTCTGCAAGGCTCCTCTAATTATTGGAATTTTCGGGAGAACATATATTGGATGTAACCCTTTTATGAGGATAGAGAAATGACCTCAAGTCCAGTTCCTTTAAGGGTTTAAATATAACTTGTTAAATATTTTAGTAATTGTTACTGCACTGTTATCAAGCATCAATTTGTTTTTGAATCTGGTATTGAATATTTTGTGTAAGCTCCATCTACATTTGTTGCTTGTTTTATCTTGATGAGCAACAATCCTTTTTCTCAAACATTTATGAGCATGTAATCTTTAATTGGAAAGCACCAATGATGTGATCTATCCAATATCAAACATGTGACAACTATCCAATCTGTCAAATATCAAACATGTGACAACTATCAAACCTGAAAGATCCTTGTAGTAGAACAATGTAAAATTTAGTTGCCGACATCTTTGTCTTTATGAAAGCAAAAGTTATGGATCAATGCAAGAGGTAGATCCATGTGCATGCAATAATTTTCAATGTAAATGTCTTATCATGTTTTGTAAATATTGTGTGATTTTTGCTGATAGCCAGAAACCTTTTCAATTATGGCCTAAATAACTATGAAACCATGTAAATTCTCCATTCTGCACTTTACTAATGATAGGTATTTGCATTTGAGGACATGGGTAAGTTGCAAATTTTGTTGAAAATGATTTAGTTCAGTTGTTTTCTTATATTTCAAAATTTCCACTTAGTATTTGGTGTAACATACCACTATTTAACCTTTGTACTAAATGACGAACATGATTGAGGAGCTAGTATATTTCTTGCTTTCAAAGTGTCCTTGTAATCCCCACACTGTAGTGTCTACAAGGCTCCTCTAATTGTTGGAATTTTAGAGAGAACATATATTGGATGTAACCCTTTTATGAGGATAGAGAAATGACCTCAAGTCCAGTTCCTTTAAGGGTTAAAATATAACTTGTTAAAGATTTTAGCAATTGTTATATTACATTTATCGACCATCAATTTGTTTTTAAATCTAATATTGAATATTCTTTGTAAGTTTCATCTACATTTGTTGTCTGTTTCATCTTGATGATCAACAATCCTTTTTCTCAAGCATTTATGAGCATGTACTCTTTAATTGTAAACCAAAAATGAACAAAGAAAGCTACAATGATGTGATCTATCCAATATCAAACATGTGACAACTATCCAATCTATCCAATATCAAACATGTGACAACTGTCAAATCTGAAAAATACTTGTAGTAGAACTGCCTAAAATTTAGTTGCCGACATCTTTGTCTTTATGAAAAAAAGTTATGGATCAATGCAACATGTATATCCATGTGCATGTAATACTTTCTACTATCATGAAACATATATGAAGACATGTGCTTGACCTCCAGAATTGTTCATTATACCTTGTAGCTTTTACACGGAAAATGAAATAAATATTCTCTATGCTAATACAAGAAGTAGGAAGAAAAAATCTTAATGAAGCTAGTAAACAATCCTTCTTATAGAATTATCTACAATAGGAATGTTTCACATTTTGGATAATTTCTCAATAACTATTATCTTATATTCTCTTATAGCTGATTATAGACTAGTACAATGGCTTAACTTTATGTATTCTAAGGCAACCAATGTTGCATGTTTATTAGAATTTGAATCATGGTTTGTGTTTTTACCTTCTTTCCTCCTTTTTCTCACTATTTTTGTGAAATTCCAATTCTAGTATTTTCCTAACACCCATACCTATTCCCTATATTTTTGCCATATTTTTTCCTACCTCCCTTCCCTCTCATTCTCTTCCCCTAATTTTCTACTCTTTTTCACTGTGCTTTTACCTAGTCACCATGTTCTGGTCATATCTCTTAAACCTCATATCCTTTTGCCATGAAATTTTTCAGGAGATGAATGGGGATGAAATGAAAACACCCACTCAATTTCATCTCAAAATGATGCATAGTTTTCGAGAAATGAGGCATCATCATCTACAACCATTTTGGGATTTTCTTGAGATATGTGACTCCAATTGGCCTGTAATTATTTTTTGGAGGTGCACTGTGATGATATTAACTTTCTGTAAAAATTTCCGCCCATTTGGATTTACTGTTTGGGAGATATGTTCAAAATATAATTGCTATAGGAGAGTTGCTACACTTTTCACTATGTTTTTATCATCATTTTCAAAAGATATTTATGACCAAATGGAGATGAATTTTGGAAAACTAAGGGAGGTTGTTTTTAATCATGGAACCAAGCACAATAACCTCTTTCTATCTTTGCACGAGTGTTACGGTTAAAGAGATGAGTTTATATTCCTTGCTGCTCTTTTCATTATGCTTCTGGACAATGAGTTTTGGAATCATGTTTGAAGAGGCTAAAATGATGTTTTTGCATGGTTTAAAGGCTCCAAGGTGTAGTGGAAATCTCCAAATTTCTTCAAAGGTCTTCAGCAAAACTTAAAACCCAATACAAGTCATCGAAATTTCAAGTCAACTATTTGCTGCACTTCTGCCATGATTTGTTGCATTTCTATGCGACCAATTTCAAGCTTGGATTCTGAACAAATGGGAAAGTATTGTTGAAATCAGGAGGAGGTTTTTGTTCATAACATACCCAGAAACAAAGCCTCTCTCTTTCTTTATACATAATTTACTGTCTTAGAGTTATAGGTTGCACTTTGAGACCCATTTCACAATTTCACTTGGCCATAGTCGTTGACAGGGTTCTAGAACTTTTTGAAATTTGACTTGGTGGATCTCCAACTTGGCATGGTTGACCATAAATTGATTTGGATAATGAAATTTGAGGATTTTTCTATCATATCACATGATTATCTCTTAAGTTATCACATTTTTATTTAGTCAAAATGCAAACCATAGATAGTAGGATATGGACAAATTTTGTAAATATTTTATCCATGCAAGCTAGGGAGCGTGAGGGCGAAGTGCCAGGGAAACACAAGAGATCAACACTCATTTCGAATTCATGGAAATGAATTGTTAGCTAATTCTAGGTGTGCTAAGGAGGGAGTGAAAATGTATACCTGCCAGTGCTAAAGCATCACAAGGGAGAACTACGTCAAAAGGTCAAAATGCTTGGAAATGAACAAATAAGAGTGTTGTGTGCCAAGGAGTGTCATCAAATTCCAGGTGCCCCAAGGACGAAGTGTGTTAGAATAAGTTCAGAATAGGACTTGTAGGATGCAAGCCTATGGTTGTGATAAGGTGTGTACAAAGTAGTTTTAGACAAAGGGAGAATTTGGGTTGGGCACAACATTGTTTTGTTAATGACATGGTTGGGTTCCCAAGTTGCAAAAAAAGTAAGGCTATCTATGAGGGCATGATAGCTAGGGAGTGCCAAGGTGTTCTAGGGAATGCCAGGAATTACTAACACATGCTAGACAATTCCAAGGCATTTTAGGCATGCCAAGAAGTTCTAGTCACGAGGTTGTGGTGTAAACACATGTTAGGGAGTGTTAGGGCCATGTTCTAGGGAAGCACAAGGGAGCAATAGTTTCAAATGCATGGAAATGAACGAATAAGAGTGTAATAGAGGGTGTTAGCTAGCAAGTACAAGGTGTGCTAAGTGTTAGGGAGTCTAGGGTATGCCAAAGCATGCTAAGAAATGCGGGGGATGTTAACACGTGCTACAAAGTACCAAGGGATTATTAGCCATGACAGATGTTATGGCATGTCAAGATGTAAAATTTTTGGCTTAGTTGTTTAATTTTATGGCCAAGTTGGATGTGAGCCTTGTCTTCATAACTTGTTAAGTTCGATATGTTGAAATTATACATGAGCAACCTAAGATTCATAGCTTCATTAAGGAGTCAAAGGCCTTCATTTTAAGATTATACCTCCTTCACCATCCTTCACTAGCCATTCTCCATCATTCCCCTCATTGAAATTCTTTCATTTCCTTATTTTACAAAAGACCCTAGAAATCTACTGCACTTTTACCCTAGGTTTGTGTTTAACCTTATTCCCCCCTTTTTCTCACTATTTTTGAGAAATTCCGCTTCTAGTATTTTCCTAACACCCATACTTATCTCCCATATTTTTCCCATAGTTTTTCCTACCTCCCTTCCCTCTCATTCCCTTCCCCTAAGTTGCTGCTCTTTTGCACTATGCTTTTACCTAGTCACCATGTTCTCATCATATCTCTTAAACCTCACATCCATTTTTCCTGAAATATTTACTGGAGATGAATGGGGATGAAATGAAAACAATCACTCAATTTCAACTCAAAACGATGCATGATTTTTTAGAAATGAGGCATCATCATCTACAACCAGCTTGGGATTTTCTCATGATGTGTGACTCCAATTGGTTTGCTAGTTTTTGTGGAGCTGAAATATGATGATATTAGCTTTCTGTAAAAATTTCAGCCCATTTGGATTTACCGTTTGGGAGATATGCTCAAAATACAAATGCTAAAGGAGAGTTGCTATGCGTTTGACTATGTTTTTATCATCATTTTCAAAAGATATTTATGACCAAATGGAGACAAATTTTGGAAAACCAAGGGAGTTATTTGTTAAACATGGAATCGAGCACAATAACCTCTTTCAGGTTTTGCACCGGTGTTATGGTTAAAGAGATACGAGTTTGTATTCCTCACTGCTCTTTTCTCTACGCTTCTAGACAATTAGTCTTGGAATCAAGTTTGAAGAGGCTAAAATGATGTATTTTCATGGTTTAAAGCTCCATGGTGTAGTGGAGATCTCCAAATTTATTCACAGGTCTTCAACAACACCAAAACCTAATTCAAGTCATCAAAGTTTCAAGTCAACTATTTGTTGCGCTTCTGCCATGATTTGTTGCATTTCTGTACGACCAACTTCAAGCTTGGATTCTGAACAAATGGGAAAGTATCTTTGAAAATGGGAGGAGGTTTTTGTTCAAAACATACCCTAAAACAAAATCCTCTCTCAGTTTTTACACAGAAGTTACTGACTTGGAGTTACAAGTGGCACTATGAGACCCATTTTTCATACTTTTGCTAGGCCATAATTGCTGACAAGGCTCTAGAACTTTTTGAAATTCAACTTTGTGGACCTCCAACTTCGCATGGTTGACCTAAAATCTATTTGAATAATGAAGTTCAAGGATTTTTCTATCATATCACATGATTATCTCTTCATTTATCACATTTTTAGTTAGTAGAAAAACCAAACCCTAGATAATAGGATAAGGGCAAATTTTGTAAATATTTTATCCATGCATGCTAGTTTGTGTGAGGGCCAAGTGATATGGAAACACAAGGGATCAACACTCATTTCAAATGCATGGAAATGAATTGTCATCGAGTTGTAGGTGTGCTAAGGAGGGAGTGAAAATGTATACTAGCCAGTGCCAAGGCATCACAAGGGAGAACTATGTCAAAATGCTTCGAAATGAACAAATAAGAGTGTTGTTTGCCAAGGAGTGCCAATGAATTCCAGGTGCCCCAAGGACGAAGTGTGTTAGGATAAGTTTAGAATAGGACTTGTAGGAGGCAAGCCCATGGTTGTGATAAGGTGTGTAAAAAGTAGTTTTAGACAAAGGGAGAATTTGGGTTGGGCACAACATTATTTTGTTAATGACTTGGTTGGGTTCCGAAGTTGCAAAAAATGTAAGGCTATCTATGAGGGCATGACAGCTAGGGAGTGCCAATGTGTTCCAGGGAATGCCAGGAAGTACTAACACATGCTAGACAATTCCAAGGCATTTTAGGCATGCCAAGAAGTTCTAGTCACCCGGTTGTGGTGTAAACATATGCTAGGGAGTGTTAGGGCCATATTCTAGGTGCACTAAGGAGGGAGTGAAAATGTGTACTAGCTAGTGCCAAGGCATCACAAGGGAGAACTAGGTAAAAATGCTTTGAAATGATCAAATAAGAGTGTTGTGTGCCAAGGAGTGTCACCGAATTCCAGGTGCCGCAAGGACGAAGTGTGTTAGGCTAAGTTCGGGATAAGACTTGCAGGAAGCAAGCCTATGGTTGTGATAACGTGTGTACAAGGTAGTTTCAGACAAAGGGAGAATTTGTGTTGGGCACAACATTGTTTTGTTAATGACTTGGTTGGGTTCCCATGTTGCAAAAAAAGTAAGGATATCTATGAGGGCATGAAAGCTAGGGACAGCCAAGGTGTTCAAGGGAATGCCAGGAAGTACTAACAGATGCTAGACAATTCCAAGGCATTTTAGGCATGCCAAGAAGTTCTAGGCGCCAGGCTGTGGTGCAAACACATGCTAGGGAGTGCTAGGGCCATGTTCTAGGGAAACACAAGGGAGTAGTACTTTCAAATGCATGGAAATGAATCAATAAGAATGTGACAGAGAGTGTTAGCTAGCGAGTACGAGTTGTGCTAAGTGTCAGGGAGTGCTAGGGAGTGCCAAAGCATGCCAAGAAATGTGCGTGATGCTAACACATGCTAGAAAGTGCCAAGGGATTATTAGGTGTGCCAGATGTTATGGCATGTCAAGATATAAAATTTGTTGCTTAGTTGTTTAATTTTATGACCATGGTTGGATGTGAGCCTTGTCTTTGTAACTTGTTAAGTTGGGTAAGTTGAAATTATACATGACTAACCTAAGATTCATAGCTTCATTAAGGATTCAAAGGCCTTCATTGTAAGATTATACCTCCTTCATCATCCTTCACTCGCCATTCTCCATCATTCCCTAATCCAAATTCTTTCATTTCCTTATTTTACAAAAAACCCTAAAAATATGTTGTGCTTTTACCCTGGGTGTGTGTTTTGACCTTATTCCCCCCTTTTGTCATTTTTTTTGAGAAATTCCACTTCTAATATTTTCCTAACACCCATACCTATCCCCCATATTTTTCCCATATTTTTTCCGACCTCCCTTCCCTCTCATTCCCTTCCCCTAAGTTGTTGCTCTTTTGCACTTCTCTTTTACCTAGTCACGAGTTCTCATCATATCTCTTAAGCCTCACATCAATTTTCCATGAAATTTTTATAGGAGATGAATGGGGATGAAATGAAAACACCCACTCAATTTCATCTCAAAATGGTGCATGGTTTTTGAGAAATGAGGCATCATCATCTACAACCATTTTGGGATTTTCTCGAGATGTGTGACTCCAATTCGGCTGCAATTTTTTGTGGAGTGAATTATGATGATATTAACTTTATGTAAAAATTGCAGCCCATTTGGATTTACTGTTTGGGAGATATACTAAAAATACAATTGCTACAAGAGTGTTGTTGCGCTTTTGACTATGTTTTTATCATCATTTTCAAAAACTATTTATGACCAAATGGAGATGAATTTTGGAAATCCAAGGGATGTTTCTGTTAACCATGGAACCAAGCACAATAACCTCTTTCAGTTTTTTCACAGGTGCTATGGTTAAAGAGATATGAGTTTTTCTTCCTTTCTACTCTTTTCGTTGCGCTTCTCGACAATCTGATTGGATTCAAGTTTCAAGAGGCTAAAATGATATTTTTGCATGGTTTAAATGCTCCAAAGTGTAGTGGAAATCTCCAAATTTCTTCACAAGTCTCTAGCAACAATCAAAATCCAATTCAAGTCATCATAATTTCAAGTCAACTATTTGTTGTGCTTCTGCCATGATTTGTTGCATTTCTGTGCAACCAACTTCAAGCTTGGATTCTGAACAAATGGGAAAGTAATTTTGAAAGCGGGATGAGGAGTTTGTTTTTAACGTACACAAAAACAAGAGCCTCTCTCATTTTTTATACAACAATTACTGCCTTGGATTTACAGGTGGCACTTTGAGACCCATTTTTCACAACTTTGCTAGGCCATAATCGCTGACAGGGTTCAAGAAATTTTTGAAATTCAACTTGGTGGACCTCCAACTTGGAATGGCTGACCTCAAATCTATTTGGATAATGAAGTTTAAGGATTTTTCTATCATATCCCGTGATTATTTTTTCAGTTATCACATTTTTAGTTAGTCAAAAAGCAAACCTTAGATAGTAGGATATGTGCAAATTTTGTAAATATTTTATCCATGCATGCTAGGGAGTGTGAGGGCCAAGTTCCAAGGCATCACAACAGAGAAGTAGCTCAAAATTCTTGGAAATGAACAAATAAGAGTGTTGTTTACCATGGAGTGTCAGCGAATTCTAGGTGCCCCAAGGATGAACTGTGTTAGGATAAGTTCAAAATAGGACTTGCAAGAGGCAAGTATGGTTGTGATAAGGTGTGTACAAAGTAGTTTCATAAAAAGGGAGAGTTTGGGTTGGGCGAAACATTGTTTTGTTAATGACTTGGTTGGGTTCCCAAGTCCCAAAAAAAGTAAGGCTATCTATGAGGGCATGACAGCTAGGCAGTGCCAAGGTGTTCCAAGGAATGTCGGGAAGTACTAACACATGCTAGACCATTCTAAGGCATTTTAGGCATGCCAAGACATGACAAGTGCTAAGGCATGCCAAGAAGTTCCAGGCACCAGCATGTGGCGCAAACACAAACTAGGGAGTGTTAGGGCCAAGTTCCAGGGAAACACAAGGGAGCAATAGTTTCAAATGCATCGAAATGAGTGAATAATAGTGTGACAAAGAGTGTTAGCTAGCGAGTACGAGGTGTGCTAGGGAGTGCCAAGCATGATAAGAAATGCGAGGGATGCTAAAATGTGCTACATAGTGCCAAGGGATTATTAGGTGTGCCAAATGTTATGGCATGTCAAGATGTAAAATTTGTTCCTTAGTTGTTTAATTTTACGGCCACAGTTGGATGTGAGCCTTGCCTTCATTACTTGTTATGTTGGATAAGTTGAAATTATACATGAGTAACCTAAGATTCATAGTTTCATTTAGGATTCAAAAGCCTTTGTTTTAAGCTTATACCTCCTTCATCATCCCTTACTAGCCATTTTCCATCATTCCCCTCATCAAAATCCTTTCATTTCCTTATTTTAGAAAAACCCTAGAAATCTGCTACACATTTACTCTAGGTCTATGTTTTGACCTTTTTCACCCATTTTTCTCACTAGTTTTGAGAAATTCCACTTCCAGTGTTTTCCTAACATCCATACCTATCCCCCATATTTTTCCCATAATTTTTCCTACCTCCCTTTCCTCTCATTCCCTTCCCCCAAGTTGTTACTCTTTTGCACTGCACTTTTACCTAGTCACCATGTTCTTATCATATCGCTTACACCTCACACCCATTTTCCATGAAATTTTTACAAGAGATGAATGGGGATGAAATGAAAACACTCACTCAATTTCAGCTCGAAATGATGCACGATTTTCGAGAAATTAGGCATCATCATCTATAGATATTTTGGGATTTTTGCAAGATTTGTAACTCTAATTGGGATGAATTGTTTTGTGGAGATTAAATATGATGATATTAAATTTATCTAAAAATTTCAGCCCATTTGGATTTACTGTTCGGGAAATATTCCGAAAATACAATTGCTACAGGAGAGTTGCTACATTTTTTACCATATTTTTATCATCATTTGCAAAATATATTTATGACCAAATGGAGATTAATTTTGGAAAACAAAAGGAGGTTTTATTTAACCATGGAACCAAGCACAATAACCACTTTGCATTTTTGCACAGGTGTTATGGTAAAAGAGATATGAGTTTGTCTTCCTTTCTGTTCTTTCCATTGCGCTTCTAGACAGCCAGCTTCAGAATCAAGATTGAAGAGGATAAAATGATGTATTTTCATGGTTTAAGGGCTCCATAATGTAGTGGACATTTCCATGTTTCTTCATGAGTCTTCAGCAACACTGAAAACTTCATTCAAGTCATGAAAATTTCATGTCAACTATTTTTGTGCTTCCGCTAAGATTTGTTGCATTTCTGTGCGACCAAATTCAAGTTTGGATTCTAAACAAATGGGAACCTATTTTGGAAAATGGGAGGATGTGTTTGTTCATAACATACCAAAAAACAAAATCCTTTCTAAATTTTTACACAATAGTTACCGTGTTGGAGTTACAGGTGTTACTTTGAGACCCATTTTTCACAATTTTTCTAGGCCATAATTGCTGACGGGGTTCTAGAACTTTTTGAAATTCGACTTGGTGAACCTCCAACTTTGCATGGATGACCTAAAATCAATTTGGATAACGAATTTTGAGGATTTTTCTATGATATCCCATGATTAGCTCTTCATTTATCACATTTTTAGCTAGTTAAAAACCAAACCCTAGATAGTAGGATATGGGAAAATTTTGTAAATATTTTATCCATGCATGCTAGAGAGTGTGAGGGCCACGTGCCAAGGAAACAAAAGGGAAAAACAATTTCAAATGCATGGAAATGAGTTTTTAGTGAGTTCTAGGTGTGCTAAGGAGGGAGTGAAAAGGTATACTAGCCAGTGCCAAGGCATCACAAGGGAAAACTAGGTCAAAATGCTTGAAAATGAACAAATAAGAGTGTTGTGTGCCAAGGAGTGTTAGCGAATTCCAGGTGACCCAAGGACGAAGTGTGTTAGGATAATTTCAGAATAGGACTTGCAGGAGGCAAGCCTAGGGTTGTGATAATGTGTGTACAAATTAGTTTCAGAAAAAGGGAGAATTTGGGTTGGGCACAACATTGTTTTTTGAATGACTTGGTTGGGTTCCCAAGTTGCAAAAAATGTAAGGCTATCTATGAGGGCATGACAACTAGGGAGTGCCAAGGTGTTCCAGGGAATTCCAGGAAGTACTAACACATTCTAGATAGTTCCAAGGCATTTTAGGCATGCCAAGAATTTCCAGGCGCCAACGTGTGGTGCCAACACATGCTAGGGAGTGTTATGGCCAAGTTCCAAGGAAACACAAGGGAACAATAGTTTCAAATTCATGGAAATGAATGAATAAGAGTGTGATAGAGAGTACGAGGTGTTCTAAGTGTTAGGGAGTGCTAGTGAGTGCCAAATCATGTGAATAAATGTGGGGGATGCTAACATGTGCTACATAGTGCCAAGGGATTATTAGGCATGCCAGATGTTATAGTATGTCAAGATGTCAAATTTGTTTCTTAGTTGATTAATGGGTGGTTAGTTGCTTAATTGTTTAAATGGGTGATGTAGATGAATGTGAGGGGTAAAAGTAAATTTAAATAATGGGTGGTTAGTCTTTGTAAGTTGTTTTCATGTAAATTTGACCTCACTTATGAGAGAGGTTGGAGTTAAAGTTAATTGTAGAAGTTGTTTTTAACTTCCCTAGACATTAGGGTTTGGTTAGAACACCTCATGGAAAAGTTCCTAGAATCATGGATTCGATCCCTGAGAGTGGGGAGATGTTGTTTTGTTCTTTATGTATCAGTTTCTCAGTGATAGAATGGGTTGGATTTCATAGGAGAGAACTATTGTAGCTTGTACTTGGACACTTTTTGGAAATCAGAGGACATAGTTTTCAATTCTATTATCTATGAATGATTGTGTAGTAAGTTTGTGATGTTATTTTTCCCTATTATAGATTTATATGAATGATATTGATCTTCTCTTTCCATTCATCAATTCTTCAATGGTTTTCCTTAAATTTTATAAACAGAATTCTTTGCACGAAGATCTGTTTTGATGGAAAAATCATTATGTGTTACTTTCTTTCTTGCTTAATGAATTCATGTTTCATGCTCATTAAGACCTTTTACTTCTTCTAAACACTACACTACACCAACTAACCCTAAGACGCATCACAAAAGTAATGTTGCCTTGCTCCTTTATATCTTTGTTGTTGTAACCCTTTTATCCTCTAACCTAGCTACCTAGTTTTTCTCCCTTACCCAGCAACAAAACCCTAAATTTTCCAAAACCCACTTGAGGCTGGCTCTCTAACCTAAAATCCTTTACATTCTAGTCATCTCTTGGCTATGATTTCATAGAGAGAGCCCTCTCTTGTTTGGTAGGGCTAGCTCGGGAACTAAAAGCTTGGTCTGTGGTTACCTGCGTCGATCTCCTCATCAGCTTGGGACATTGTGGAGGAATATAACAGAGGTCATGACAGCTAGGGAGTGCCAAGTAGGGGTGATCTTAGGGGCGAATGTTCGCCCTTTGGCGAAATTAAGGGGTTTTAAATTTTTAGTGGGCGAATATTTTGTATCATAGTACATTTTTACAAATCACCTCAAATAGGCCACCTTATTTTAAGGGAGAGGGTAAAAAGGTAAATTTAGCCCTTGAAATTAGGAGTTACAACCTTCCATTGGCCCATTTTCAAGAATAGGTTTTATTTAAGTGAATCCTATGGGCCAAATACCATATTTATAAAAGCGATATGGTAAATTAATAAAAATATAATATAAATAAATGAGAAGTATGGTAAATAAATAAAACATTTTTTATAATTACTCCATAAGTCACCTTATATACATGCAAGGGTGTAAACAAATAAAAATATAAGTAAAGTGGAGGTATGGTAAATAAATAAAACGTCTTTTTATACTTACTCAAAAGTTATGGTAAATAAATAAAAATATAAATAAACTAGACGCATGGTAAATAAATAAAACCTCTTTTTATATTTAGTCCATAACCCTCGTTCTATTTATGAAGGCTCAAGAAAGAGGTTTTATTTAAGTGAATCCTATGGGCCAAATACCATATTTGTAAAACAGGTATGGTAAATTAATAAAAATATAAATAAGCGAGAGGTATGGTAAACAAATAAAACATTTTTTTATATTTACTCCATAAGTCACCTTGTTTTTATGAATGGTATGGTAAATTAATAAAAATATATATAAACGAGAGGTATGGTAAACAAATAAAACAATTTTTTTATTTTTTTATATTAATACCATGAAAAAAACATTATTAACCCTAATATTAGTATTAATAAAAATAAAAATGGCACATGGTATTCACCACAATGGCACATGGTATTGACCCATGGTATTCACTTGGAATGTAGCCTATTTAAATGGGGGAATTAAACCAGAATAGATCCATCTTTACTCTGGATCTACTAACCCCCGAGGGTATCAAATATCGTGATATGCAAACTAGCATAGAGTGAAAAAATGGATCAAGAGTAAAAATGGATGTTGTAAATTAATGTATGTTAAACATTTTAGCTTGGTTAAAAATAAAAATAAAATAAAAATCAACTATTAATTTTATATAAATTACTAATAGTAATTTTTAAGCTCCAGGTTTATGATAACCCATGGTATTGACCCATGGTATTCATGTGAGCATAGACTATTTAAAGGGGGAATTCTATCTTAGATCCATCTTAATTCTGGGTCTACCAAGTGCTCAGAGGGATAAATAGATTTCATCCCCCTAAGAGTGGTAGATGTGGAGTTAAGATGGATATAGGTTGGTTTTTATGATAATGAAGATATTAAATAGACTTAGGAATTATATTGTAAAAACATCTTAAGGTGAATGGTTAAAGCATAGACATTGGACAAGTATATTTGTATACTTCTGTTTTTAAACTGAAACAAATCTAGGGCTAAAAGGAATGGATTGATTGCACTAGTCATCCTTCTATAACTTTCCAACATATGCTGGAGTAAACAGATTGTAATCTGGGTAATGTTTCTAATTGCAAATGGGAACATACTTGTGTATTGGCTGAGTGGTTACGAGGTCCCTAGAAGTGGAGTAAACATATTGTAATTTGGGTAATTTTTCTAATTGCAAATAGGAACATACTTGTGTATTGGCAGGGTGGTTATGAGGTCCCTAGAAGTGATGAATTTGAATTTTTCTTGGTTTTATATATAGTATTAGGTTTTTTCTCGTGCTTTCTGTGAATGGCACAGGTGAATTTTATCTTAGAGCCACTAGGTTATCGATATGTAATTTCGGTAATTTTGATTTCAAAAGATATTTTAAAGAAATGCAATGATTTCATTTGTGTATTTAATAAACACAAGATTTTATAATTGAGTAAAATATTCGCCATGCCTCGTGAGAGATTCGCCAAAAAATTATATATACATATCATATTATTGATGAAATCGCCTTCCATTTTTCCTATATACCATGGAGATTCACCCATTTAT
>APFE030538628.1:186400-203823 GCA_000404065.3 Pinus taeda | reverse complement strand
AATATCTAATAGGAAAAAAATTAACTAGAAAGAGCGACCTAAAATAAAAAGGAGGAGGACTGGAAAAAGGTCAATAGAAAACCAAAGAGCAAGACGACAAAAGGAAAAGAAAAGGAAAAAGGAAGACGCCAGGGGGAACAACGAAAGCGCAAAAGGTAAAACGGGGGACAAAAACACCTAGGTCGACAGGGCAGGGATCCAACATCTACTGATCTTCCAGCCTTCTTTCAATTTCAATAGCTTCCCTAAATTTACGATGATGGAACTGACCAACCTTGGCAACATCCTTGGCCTCCTCTATACAAACCTAATGCTTGGTCTTATCTACATGCTCTGCTAAAGCTGAAGACTTGGTTCGCCCACGTCTTAGGTCAGCAGCATGTTCATTGATCCTCTGATGGATGGAGCGTCCCGTTTCCCCGATATAGGGGATCCAACAAGAACAGGGGATCAAATAAACACCCTTCATGTCCTTAGGGTTAACAGGAACTTTCACCGACCATAGGGAATTGCGAATGGTGTTGAGGGGCCTAAAGGTTTTTTTTTTTTAATCATCTTATATATATTTTATTTAACTTATGTTATACTCATTTAATGACCCTTTATTAAA
Organism: Pinus taeda; assembly: GCA_000404065.3. NCBI lineage: Eukaryota > Viridiplantae > Streptophyta > Pinopsida > Pinales > Pinaceae > Pinus > Pinus taeda. The sequence goes on along the minus strand of APFE030538628.1, from coordinate 203,213 downwards.
AAAAATTATTTAATTTTTTGTTCTTTTGATGTATTGTAATAAGTTTCAATGAATAATAAAATTATTATTAGTCTTGTTTAACGAATTACACTTTAATTCATTTTAATGGATAGAGTAATATTAATAATACTTTGTTAATAATTTGACTAGCAAAGTAATTTATGTTTTCAATGTATTGTACTATATTTTAACTTTTTAATTTAATTTTAATGAGCTTATAAGTTCCTTTTATATTTTGTTTTTTGAAGAGTAAAATACTAATATTTTTATAATATTAATATGACTTATGATATTTTTAGTCTATGTTATTTGGCTTATTGATATGAAGTTGTCTATAATGCGACTTTTTGGAGATTCCGGTGACGCGAATCCGGAAGAAACGAGGTTAAATACTTGATTTTTAGCAGTTAAAATGGTTTTTTAACTGCATATTTGGATTCAGCGCCCTGGAAAACCCCTGGGAGCCATTGATTGTGCAGAAACTAGCTATCAAACTTGAGATTCCAATGAATTGCTGCCGGATTTTGACCGGAAAAATCCACCAGAAAAGCTTTCAAAAAGTCTCGTTATAGACTACTGCTATTGATATTATGTTTTAATGTGAATCTTAACTATATTCAAAACAAAACATGTTCTGAGGTTGTATCAGTAATATTGTTTAGCAATATTATTATTAGGGTGAGAGACATAGAGTTCAGTTAACAAAGGATTAGGTTAGAGAAGGGAGGGTTCAAAAGGTTTCAGGCTTAATAAATTCTCAGGGGTGGAGCATGAGAGGGTGAAAGAAAAATCTTTAGGATAATAGGGGTGAGATATAAGAGAGAATTGGGAGGTGCAGGGGGGAAGTGTGGGAGGACAGATAATTCTTAGTATTCTCCATCCTCCCACACTTTCCCCCTTGCCCCTCCCAATTCTCTCTTATATCTCACCCCTCTTATCTTAAATATTTCCCTTTCACCCTCTCATGCTCAACCTGTGGGAATTTATTAAGCCTGAAACCTTTTGAACCCTCCCTTCTCAGACCTAGTCCTTTGTTAACCCAACTCTACCTCTGTCACACTAATAATAATAATGGTAAGCAATATTACTAATACAATCTCAAAACATGTTTTGTTTTGGATATAGTTAAGATTCAGATTAAAACATAATGTCAATAAGCCAATAACATAGACCTAAAATGCCATAAATCATATTAATATTATAAAAATAATATTAATACTACTCCTCAACAAAAAAACAAAAAAAACTTATAAGCTCATTAAAATAAAATTAAAAAGTTAAAATTTAGTATAGTACATTGAAAACATAAATTACTTTGCTAGTCAAATTATTAAGAAAGTATTATTAATACTACTCTATCCATTAAAATGAATTAAAGTGTAATTAATTAAAGAAGACTAATAATAATTTTATTATTCATTGAAACTTATTACAGTACATCAAAAGAAAAAAAATTTAAATAATTTTTTTTAATAAAGGGTCATTAAATGAGTATAACATAACTTAAATAAAATATATATAAGATGATTTAAAAAAAAAAAAAAAAAAAACTTTTAAATTTACTAGATGACAAGAAAATGGATTAAGAATTAGGTTTTAATAAAATAAAATAAGAAAATTACTCACCTTGAGTTGGTCGACTCACCACTTTCACAACAGTCCATATCATATTTATAACATTTTCTTCCTTCTTTGTAGATCAAGTCCTAAGGATGAGTCTTGTTCTAGACTCGAAACATCGACATCATAAAAATGAATATAGTGGGATATCCGAGTCCAAAATCTCAAAAAGAAAACTTCTAGTTTTTTGAAAGTGATTGCAGCATAAGGGAATTGCATACACAGAATTTCAATTTAAATTTTCTCATTAATTAAATTTTTTAGTAGACCTATACAACTTTCCATCCATCAAAGAAAATTACAAGGGGATTTAATAAAAGGGAGCCCATCAACAGAGTGAGGATTCATCAACACCCTCCTGTGTTAGAGATATTCACAAGGCACAATTGGATGTGTTTCTTTGAGAAATTGAGGGGGTATGATGATGAAGTAGCCAGAGATTTTCCTCTCTCCCTCATTCCATTGACTAAGAACCATGCCAATGTTGTGGTGAGAGGCCTCTCCATGGAACTCACCCCTGAAATCATAGGCAGAATTACCAAACTTTCCTTAAGAGTGCCTTGGAGAAAGGAGGATAAGGGAAATAACCAAACTGGAAAAAAGAAATTCTCTTTAGAAGGAGAGGAGGCCATGGAAGACAAAAATGGAGTGAGAAGAGCAAGCCTACCCTATTCTTGGAATGAAATTAGCTACCACCTTATAAATTATATCTCATGTGAAGGTAGGTACAGTGTCATATATGGATACCACTTTAGGTTTCTTCAAGAATTGAGGTTTGAAGTAGACACACCTCCTCAAAACAGACTCAACATCCCCTAATTCCTTCTTCAATCAATGATGGCTATGAGCATGAAGGTGCAAGAAGGAAACCATCAACAACTAGCCCATCATGGGTTAATTAGACTTATCATAGAAGTGCCCTCCAAAACCTCAGAATCCCTATCACATGGGAAACTTTTAGAGACATGCAGATAGATGGAGATAAATAAGCCCTTGAATATAACAAGAGCCCCACTACGAGTGAAAGTGATGAAGAAGAAATATAGGAGAATGAAGAGGAAATAGATGAGGAAGAAGAGGAAAAAAAGAGAAGGAAAGTGGTGAAGAGACAGAAGAATATGGAAAGGAGGAAATTAATGAATAGAGTGAGAAACTAGAGGGAGAAGAAGAGGAGAAAGATAAAGATGAGAGGGGGAATTGAAAAGAGGAAGAAAAAGACAAGGAGGAATCCAGAGGCCATTGAGAAAGAGGCACCAACTGCCCTCATTTCCCTTAGTACCCCTATCAAACAAAAAGGGAAAAGATAGAGACAAACTCCATTGTACTTTAGGACAAGAAAAAGTACAAGAATAAAGGAGGGAAAACCTCAAACTCCCACCAAGGTTCCCATTGTTATTGAAGACTTGCCCAAATAGTAGGAGAAGATGACTCCTCTTGTGAAAACTCAAGGAGAAGGATCATCAGGGCAAGCCTCCCCCAGTCTCCTATCACTTATTTTAGAAGGCCTATCACTAGATCTACCTCATCCAAAGGAAAAGGCATCCTATAGGATACAGAGATGGACCTATAGGAAGTAGAGGCAATCCTATAGGAAACTATGCTAAAACTACATGAAACTTAGAAATTGGATAAAGAAGGGAATATGCAATAAGAAAAAAGGAGGACCAAGAGCTAAGGGAACCTAGTCCTCAACCTAACCTTGACTCCTACTATAGTTTTATTGAAGGGGGTAGGGTCATTCCACAAAACATTTCCATCCCATTATTCTTTTAGATTTAGAAAGAAAGGGAAAGAACACATAGGTGGATGTAGGTTTCCAAATCCAAAGGGGTGGAGGACATCGGTCACATGGAGGAAAAAGTTAAAGAGATGGGCAAAGAACTGAGCAGCCTAAGGGATAGAGAAGAAATAATGAAAGCTCAGTTGGAGGCAGAAAATTCATGGTTAAAAGGAAATCTACAAGAAAGAGAGAATCAATTGGAATCCATGGCCATTCTATCCTTAGAGGTAATCTAGTGCAAGATTCCAGCTAAGTCCTATACATTATACCTTAAGGAACAGTGGTTGCAGTTTCAAATCAAGACTCTAGCACAGAGAGGCACTATGCCATTCCAGGAGTGTAGATAGTTCATTGATATTTGTGAGAAAACCACATTGGAGGATAGGGATAAGATGTCTGAGTTCTACCTACATAACTTAGCCTTGACATATCTGAATGTGTGTGACCCTAATTCAAAAGTAGGTGACTTACAGTTGATGGCTTTGGCATCATGGATGAACCATGAGGAAGCAAGGGCTACTGAAATGAAGAAAATAATGGCAAGGGAAGAAACAAATCCTATCATGATAAGAGTTGAGAAGTCTAATAGAATGGTTGTCATCATCACACATAACTTGATTGCAAATGACCCTCAACTTGCACCTAGATACTTTGCTTCTCAAGAGCAAGAAATTACACACTTTGAGGATATGTTTAGGTTGTTAGGGGATGAACACATGCAAGCTTTCCAAAGGAGATGGAATACTTTTCCCTATAGTTTTAAAATCATAGAGTACCGTTCTCCTCAAAGAATGAGAGAATCATTAAACAAAACACCCATGTACAAGCAAGCTCTCCTAAGACTCAAAGTCAGTTGGATTGGCTTGAGACTCAGTCCGCCACTACTCTTAGGGATGTTAGAAGGAAGAAAGGAAGAGGAAGAAAGAAAGCAGTGGGTGGAAATAGAAAGGAAAGCAAGATTCTATGCACAACAAGAGGAAACTATAGAATAAGCATGGGATGTTAGGGAGGGCGTTAGAGAAATGAAAGACATGGATATTGATTGAGTTGCTCAGAGGATGATCAACAATTTCAGTAGGGGGTCATGATGAGCCTCATCATTGGGTAACTATATGGACCTTAATCCACCTCCTAGCTCAGTAAAATCAACTCTTCTCACAATTTGTTACATATTTTGATTATATTTTGTTTAATGAGATGACTCAACGTGAGATATTATGCCTAGTCAACTAATGTGCATTGATTGCAGGTTTGTGAGAGAAAATCATGGAATTTTGGCTAATTAAGGTCTGAAACTCAAATGAGTGAAGGAGGAGAGATTGTAGGAGCTAAATCCTCCTCATTTACTCCTCCCTCATTAAAATATTCCTCCATCAATCACAGTACTTGGAGTACAAGCAACCAAGTCATGGAGATCAAAAGGCAACCAAGCAAGTGACAGCTAATGAGCTAGTTTATCTTGAGCTTGGGAGCCGAGCCTCCCTATATTTAAGGAAGTCATTGGGGAATTTCATTGTATAAATAAAGAGACCTAGAGCCTCATTAGGGTTTGAATTGTTTCTATAAAAACACTAGTCATTTTCGAGTTTAAGACTTGTGGAAGACATTGTTATGTAATTTTCTATTTTGATAATGAGAATGAGAAATTCATTGATCTAGCACCAAGTTAACTCAGAGGGCTGAAGCTCGTGGGTTAGGGCCCAACCCTAGTAGCAAAGGCTCCTCTTCTTGCAATTGTATGCTTATATAATTCATAGACTAATGGTTGAATTGTCTTGAGAATTATTTCACTACAAGTAGTGTAGATTTGATTCGTTTTCTTATTAGTTTTCTTCCGTTTGTGCTTTACTTTAGTAGTAGTTTAGAAAAGATAAAGGAACATCAAGAAGCTTTCAATAGGTGGTTTTGGCCTCACTCCTTCCTTCAGGGATCATTGTTTGAGGAAAGAAGCCCTATGCAACCCCAAAAATACAGAATTATAGTTTCTCATGGAATTTAGGGTTTTCTGGACTTAGGCTAGCATTTGATCAGTTTGCAAGAGTAGGATTTAGTTATCATTTATTCTACATTCAGTATTACATTAGATCTCATCAATGTTCCATCTTATTCTACAAGTTCTCCTGATGCATAAAGTAGGCAACTAGCTCATGAAATTCTGTTTTCCTTAGATAATTGAAATTCTTCTTGTTTACATGATTTTTGGGTAAATGTCAATATTTGATGCAATGTAGGTATTTCAAAAGTACAAAGAGAATTCATAGTCAACAACCACATTCCAACTTCATCCATCCATGATCATTCTTTGCTTTCACTAAAACCCTCAACAATTTCATCATTTCACAAGGAAACTTCTCCAAGCTTGTTGAGAAAAGCCAACTATCTCCCAACCTTTGTTTTGATTTCTGAAATGGTCCTAGGCACTCCTTTGCCACATTCCATCCACCAACCACCTTCCCTAAGCCTTCCATCTCCTTCAACACCCATCCTTTTTCTCTCGGCTGCATCCTGTAGAAATACAGGGGATCCTGTAGGTTTTGAGGACATCCTATAGAATGCATTAGGACATCCTGTAGGTTAGGGAAAATTTTAAGGATGGAAATTTATCCTAAAGTTTAGAAACCTTGGCGAATCCCACTAGTTCCATAATATGAAATCTATAAAATGTTTGGAGATAATTTTGTAAAATATTCAAACCTATAATATTTTTATATAGTCTATATATAATTCTTTGGTGATTTTTAGGGTAAAATAATTTGATTCTATAAAATTTGGATAAATCATTTTTACAAAAAAATGGAAATTAGCGAATCTTTTTTTTTGGAAAAAGTATACAAAATTAGCCCATTAGAGAATATTAGCCACTAAAATTTTCCCTACTATACGTTTACCTGTAGTGGCATGCTTTGAGGCCGAACTGAGGAAGAAGCCTTTAGGAATCTAGAAAAGGTCCCCTACTGGCCTCCCCATCCTTCTAACCATTCACCATCATCCCTAAGCCACCTACCACATCACCAAAAGAGATTAGATTTCACACTTTAACATAAAAAAGACAAAAAGAAAAACAAAATTATTTTATTCATTTACATGCAGAACAATGGAATGTTTGATGCTTTGAATTTGCATTCTTAGGACAGTAGAATTGCATACATGTGAAATTAGCATTCTTTTGAACCATAGCCTCTTAGAAGTTAGTTAGAAAATGGTGTGTTTTAGCATTCGATTTAAGTCTTTTTCCTTATTGCAGTAAACAAGCTTCGTTTTAGAGTAGATTTCTCTTTCCCTCATTGGTAATCAAGATTATTTTGAATCCATAGAATTCTAGTTTGAAAAACCTTAGTGGTCTATCGCCGGCCTAGTAGTGACAATAAGAAGACCCATCACATTTACTTGTGTATACAACACTTTCACCTCCAAGTTTGTAAGAGCCTCGGGTTGATAAAGTAAAGTTGATAGCCCCATGAGTTGCAACATTATTGCTGCAAAACTGGTTCTCATCATTTATCTTATTGGATGAATCATATAACTCAACCTATGGATTTTTTCCAAACAAAGAAGGAGAAAAATAGAAATCCAAGCGTTGTGGTTGTCACACTTATTTTATTAAACTAGAAATTCTTTTCATCCATGCACTTTTACACAAGGGTCTTATTTATGTACAACCATTGATGACAAGACATGGCATGACATGACTAATATAATAGATGAGCAACTGATGCAAATGAAAAGAAACAAAAAAAGTGTACAGGAAGTGAAACTTGTAGCTGCTATTGAAAGTAATGTTTTATATCTTGACCATTTACGAGAAGGGGGTCAATACTCCCATATAACAATTCCATCTTTAAATTACTATGATCAATCTCTTCATCAATGGTGAATGGTCCAATCCAAAAAGATTGGAAGTTTCTGTGTTTTCCCTTTTCTTCATGGGGCTTATCCCACTTTACTACTAGGTCACCCACAACAAATCTCTTTGCCCCACACAGTTCTTATGCAAAAAAAATCTATCTTTGGCCTTGAGCCTTTCTACCTTGAGTTTGAGTAAAGTGTTTATCCTAAGTAAGGTGTATTTCCTACTCTGAACCAAAAGGCAAGGTCTACCTTTTGACTCTTAAGAGAGTTACAAGGCCGCAAGGTATATGTTCACAAGAAAGATAAATTATTTAACATAAACTATAAAGTATGGTGAGGTTATCAGGGAAGGATTTGGAGTTACACAACCAACCAAAAGAGAATTGGTCAATGATTTATGCAATTTCACTTGTTCAGAGAAGATGATTTTCTTGATTATGCGAATAATGTTCTTATTTGCTGATTCAACCAAACCATTTCCCCACAGATGATAATTAGATGCATGCCTCAACACAATTCCATTTTCTAATGAAAATTCATAAATTTTTAATGATTAAAAATAGGTCCCACTATCAAAGACAAGTAACTTAAGAACGTCAAACCTGGTTATAATATTTTGTTGCAAGAAGTGAATGACTTCCTAGTTAATTAATTTTCTGAGAGGAATTACTTCTGACTATGAAGTGAAATATTATGTTGCTATGAGAATATATTGTTGTTTCTTTGAAAAATGAGTAAAAATATTTTCAATAATATTTAGGCCCACTATTGGCATGGTTCCTCAACTGCTACTGGTAGTGGTGGGACGACCGATCTTTGATCATGACCAGTGCATATTTGAAAATCTTCGAACTTTTGGACATAGCCATGAGAATCCTTAAATAGAGTGTGCCAATAGTAACCAACCATCATAACGTTATGTGTTGTAGTTTCACTTGCATAGTGGCCACCTTCTAATCCATCATGTAAATATTTCAAGACATTATTTGTGTCATGTGGTTCAAGACACCTCAACAGGACAACATTATGGTGCTTTCGAAAAATTACTTTGTGAAATAATTCATAAGATAGAGATGTTAGATGGATTTCCCTATTTTGTTTATTCGATAAGGTTGTGGGAAAGGAACATTCCTATAAATATGCATATAATGACATTCTAGATCTGGATTGAGGAACATGTTCAATGTTTTACATTTCTATCTCCTGCTCCCATCTTGAGCATCTCTTGCCTGGGTTGCTAGCTTACATAGGCCACGACCCTTTATAGTACAAATTGGTTTGAACTACATATGATATTCTTGAAGAAAGGTAATCCATTTAGCCCTCTTGTCACCCAACTCTTGTTGCATGAACAATCTTTTCACTGTTGGATGAGGTACAAATATTATTCAGTGATATTTTAATAGTTAGGGCTTGATATAATTAACTTCCTTCGATATAGCGTAATGTGGAGTTTACGATTGCAAACAAAAGTATCTTCCCTAGACCTAGTCGACTGGTCTTGAACAACAAAATGAAATGAATACAATGTTTTCCTTATAGATATTGAAGAATGGAAAGAGGATTACTTGGAATCCGTCACAAGCTTTAATTTATTCCCAACTTGTAAACTCCAATCGTAGCTCTGATTGCTATAATTAGAACATGCCCATACAACCAAAACAAGCCAAGGATACATAACATATATGTAGTATAATTCAATTACTATAATCAATGAATTAACGAAGCATTGAAACCATGAATGTAAATGTAAGACAACACATATAGGAAAAAAAAATAGTCCTTGTATTAATAAAAATAGGAGAGAGTTTAAAACCAAGAATAGTAGCAAATATTGTAGAGATCTCCCCAACTTAACTTTTCCTTCCTTGTCACAAAGAAAAACTCAATGTAACCCTAATCCATGAAGAGGATGAATCCTTTAGATTCAAGGCAATAGAATGAGGGCATAATCAGTCTCAATAATCAAAGCCTGATGTTGTGAATGGAATTAAATTAATAGGAGAAGGATGGTAGTTTATGAATTCTTATTTACCAATCTAGGCTTGAGATCCACTTAATATGGGAGGATGAGCTCAAGGGATGAGAAGTGAAGTATTCAAGATAGGATCAGATAGGACTCGATCTTCTTATCCATAGTAAATGGTTAAAGCAACCCCTGGAAGCTTTTGGTAGAGGAAGCTTATGAAATATTTTTAATTTTCCTGAATTTCTAGAATCAATGCAACCCCAGCAAGGAGCAAGCTCCTGCTAACTAGCGTTGGTGCAAAGGGAAATAACCAGCATTGAATGCAAATATATAAAGGGGCACATTGAACTAGGGCTTAAAAGTTTTATTTTGAGTAGTTAATCCCAAAAATTGAGACTTTTTGGAAAGGTCATTCTTAGGGATTTGTTTAGAGATCGCAACAACATGTTCATGGATGTGGATTAATTCGGTTTGTAGGCCTATTTTCTGGATGTGATAAAATGGGCTATAATAGATTTCCCTCTAAAGCACAAAGTGATAAATGGTAGTTGATGACTGAAGTGATATACTTGTGATAAGTTCAGATTAAGTGACATTGGTTAACATCATCATTTGTTATAATAAATTTTCATCAAGACATCTTTTTTGAGGGAGGCATATCCATGGTCAACACATAAGCTAACATTAAATGTACAATGACCAAGAAGTCACATCCACTAATCACAGTGTAGACTCATGATTGGATGATTATTTGTAAGATCATAGCCATCATATTTTATAATATTGTATTAATCCTGAAAGCACAAACCGTATGAATGGAACTACGTCTGGGGTTTTCTATCTTGTTCAAACGATCGTCTGATGTATGAGTATAAACATGTGAATAAAGGAGTTGGAATCGAACATGGAAAACACCATCTAATTACTGGCTAATGGTGTAAGTAGTTAACATACGTGAGAGAAACCACAAATGATGTTAATGGCTTTCAAGGTACTGCAGTAAAATTTGTATGGTTTGAATGAATGATTTGAAGTCAAAAACGACATAGAATATTTCAATGGAAGGTCAATGACGTAAACCTATCACTGAGGGTGAGGAAGCTTGCCATTGATTTATGCAATCTCCAAGGTACCTAAGGGAGTTTCTAAGTCAGATTTCTAGATGATGAGCTCATGTCGACAGGAAGTGACCCATTGTAGGAGGGCCTTGATGTATCCCCTATCAATGACATGAAATGGGTATCAAGACTTAAAAAGGAATGATGTTGATGTGGAACTAGTTTTGGAGTGTCAAACATGGAATGCATGCTTAGGAGTATCATAGCATATATGAACTAAATGAATTCTCTTGAACATATCAACGACAATGAATGGAGCTGGAAGCATTGACCCAAAACTGAAAGAAGGTGCTTTGGTATAGTATGATGAACCAAAAATATAAGAAATATTTGCAACCCAACAATCATGAAGATGAAGTGAAAGGGTGTCATGTTCAAGAGCGACTCACTCCTATTAATAAGTCCAATACCCTGTTTTCCCGATTTCCCCAACAATTTTTGGTTAGTACCTCTTTAGTTTTTGACAAGCTTGAGGAGGATAACATATGATTGATCTAGAAGTTCATCCTTCAGATAAATCCCTTTTAGTATCTTTAACAAACCGTGATAAGGAATGGTTTGTTCCCATCATGTTTGATGAGTCCATCATTGTTTGATGTTTTTATGAGTCCAATGAAGTTAAACTTGACTCTTTTTTCATTTTTGATGATTTTGAAAAAGAGGCAAAATGAAAACTCCAAAGGTTACTTTTTTTAAAATAGTCCCCTGAGTACAAAAAGGCAGAAAACAATACTCAGGATAACCTCTTAGCCATGTTTGAGTAAGGTATTCTTTTTTTATAAATTTTCTATCTCAATCTGGAAAAGGGTTAAACTTATATCAATACATTTTTTCATTTAGTTTGATGAGTTCGAAAAGGCAAGTGCTTGACAATATTTTCATATTTAGGGAGTATGAAAAGACTTGAAAGAGAATTCCTCCTAGAGGAACGAGTGGTATAAGGGGTAGCAATTGGTTTCGATCATGATGGAAATGATAAAACACATAGAGGTCAAGAGGTTGGATAATAAGGCAATTCATCGCAAATGTTTCTCAGGAAACGGTAAAAAAATAAAGTAAAAGAGTATGATTAGAGAAGAATATGGTTATGATAAAATGAGAAAACCAAGGCTTTTCTAGCAAAAATAGGCTGACAAAAACAACGGTCACAAAGGATAGGATGACAATGGTTTAATTTTTACACAAGCTTGAAAAAAGGAAAAACTATGCTTGAGAGAGGTTTCATTTTTCACAATATTGAAATAAGGAAAAACTATGCTTGATATAATTTTTCATGTCCCCACGATAATAACATGATTCCAGGGACATTTCACCCAAGCTTCATTTCATTCACCTAAGTATACTACTAGTTACTAACAGGTGGATGGAATTAAGGTTTATAGATAAGATTAAGTGAAAGACTCAACTGAGAATTTACGTGATCTAATTAAAGAATCAAATTGGAAGAGGATCTATTTCATTTTTTAATGAGATTGACATAGGAAAAGAACTATGCTCATGGGCCATGTTTCATTTTTAGTGAGCTTGACACAAGAAAAGGATTTTTTTCTCAAGGACCTTGTTTCAGTTTTTAAAGAGATTGACACAAGAAAAGGAACTCTACTCAAGTTACTTGATCATGACCACCAGAAGGCCATGGCTTCCGAGAGGTTCTCATCATATGGGAGAAGAAGTCTTAAAGAGGGATCAAAGGATCCAATGGACAAATCATACACCAATGACACTACTAAATGATGCACTACATCACCTACTAGATTGTCATTAGACGTAGTCATGGAATAGGTTTCCACATAATTAATCTATGTCAGGGAAGACACCACTTGCATATAAGGCCCATTTAGGGAGGTTGGTTGATTGGGAGGAAAATTAGGACCAATGAATGAAAGATGGTCAATGGTAACAATTCTTCTTGCATGCCGGAAAGACATCACATGGAAGAGTGAAGAGACAAGAGCTCCCATGTGATAAACATAGTCATGCCCAAGAGTAAATTAAAATCCAAAGGACCTTGGACTGCCATTGCATTGATATAGATGGAATTTCCTCCCAAATTAATAGAAAACTAAGGAAGAATAACTAACGATTGATTGGTTCCTCTATTAAAATCCAATAGATTCTGTGTAATGGGCACAATATGCAAAGAACCTAATTCTTTCCAAGTAGTTGAGGATAAAATACTAAAAAACACACCTTCATCTATAAATTTGCAAGGTATGGGCATATTATAAGCATGTACCATGATCTGGAAGGGCATATAAAGAGGAAGAGGATATCCCTCTAGTTGATTCCAATCAAAGGAAGCGACCATACTACTTGGAGGGGACGTCATGGGAATGGGAGAACTACCCCTAAGGCTATGGGAATGGGAGAAATACTCCCTTGTAGTGTGGGAATGGGAAGATTCCTGGCCACTGCCCATCATGGGAATCGAAGGATTTTCTGCCTATGTCATTTGAACATGAGGATTTCCCCCAAGTTCATTGGAATGTAAATAAAAGAGAGGAACCTGAGCAGTATGAATTTCACTCTCTATGGGAAAGGTACAATCAACTAGAGGTGGAATAAAGTCAACCATTTTCTCAACCAATGGTTGATCAGGAACAAACTCATGGGATTCACGTTCAAAGAGAGTGGGATTCACTAGAGATAGATTGTCATCAATCACTTCATTGACTAGTAGAGGATTAGGGGAAAGCTTTCTATAACCAGCTGAAAATTACAGTTGAGAAACAGTGAGATTTCCGAACAATTTGCAGGCTTTATCCATACAAGGAAAAAGGTGAATATGATGATTCTCTTCAGAAAACCTACATGGAAACTTGACTTCACCCTTTTTACTATGAACTTTATGAACAATAGTGGATGGCTTGTTACCAGCATGATCTCTAAAGGTTGATGTGAGTATGTGGACCACACTTCTAATACCTTGGGAATACCAAGACAATCTTTAAGAAGTTTGTCCCCCTTACATAACCTTTAAGGGAATTTAACTTTGCAGTGTAGATTGGAAGGTTTCTCCATACTAGCTTCATCTGTAGCAGTGGTTCCTTGGTCCCCCCTACTTATTTTTCTTCTTCTTCTTCTCCTTCCTTTTCTTCATCTTCATAGTGTTTATGTTACTAGAATTAAGGTTTTCACTAGCGAGGAGGAAGAAAGAGATGAAGAAACAACACACGCAGAAGGAAAAGGGTAAACTTTAGGATCAACTTGAGGTTGATGTTGTTCAGGTGAAGGACTACTTGGTTGAGAAGTAGATCAATCATTAGGAACCAAAGGGGTCGAGAATAACATAACTAGGAAAGCAATGGTAAATTAGGGAAGGGACAACGTTTCCATCTAAGGAGCACTAGTATTTCCAAAATAAGGAAAAGGAATCGGATTCACATCATAGGGGTTTCCTTAATTAGTAGACTCGAGAACTGTTGCCATTAGTCTCAACCTAAGATACATCAGGGAGTTGTTCCATGATGAGGATGTTGTTCCACAAGTCAATTAATTGATTTTAGAAATTAAACACAGAAAGTAAAAAAAAGGGGTATCTAGGAAGATAAGGATTACCAAGTCACTATGAACTGTAAAATACCACCTTGGTACACTAAGGATTTACGTATGGGTAGGAAATCTCGCAAAATTTTTTGTTCGGCGTATCACATTGTGCAAGGTGGTTGACTTGGTTACCTAATGTGGGATAACAACCTAGCGGGTACTTCCAAAATATACTCGAAGGTACATGGAAGCATATTTCGTAGTAGTGTTGTCTAATGCATAATCGTTCAATGAGAAAAATATGATATACTTATCATGCATGGAGTGCCATCCGATATACCCGAAGGTACATGGAGAATGATCCTATACACTTATATACATGGAGTGGCATACCACCCTCAAAATCTAATGATGACAAATAATATCAACTCCTATGTTTATACATGCCACAAAACATCTTTAGCCTAGACCTCTGTGTCTGTTGTTAAGTTTCAAATGCTCCTTAGGTTAATTGAGGTGAATTTTAGAGTTGATGTTGAATTATGTTATGATTTCATGCCTCAAAACTCAATTTCACCTGAAGACTCCTATGATGCAACTAATATGAAAAAAAGACCTAATCTCATTTTCCTTTTAACAATGAAAGGCACAATTAAGTAAGAGAAGAATAAATCAATCAACAATGCAAAACAAAAAGAGATGCAACAATTGATCTCCTTAGATTCACTATTCCAATTAAAATCAAAGCCCTATATGCAATGCAAGTAATTTATTTTATTTTATTTTATTTTAATGTTTCAAATGCAAGGAAACATAGAAATGCAACTTGACTATTGATGAAAAGAAATGACACATACTTCAGCTGTAATGTAAAAATTACTTTTCAAATTCAACAATCAATCAATGCATATGAACTTTAGTTGACAAGAAGAAAGAAAGAATGAAACAAAATCTTATCAAAAAGGTGGTGAAACTCAGAGGATATTAACGCTCATACATAGTTGAGCAATTGAGGGGGATTTTTTGGCAAAAATGTAAGAAAAAGAATACAATTTCGCACAACGGATTAGATTTTCAGAGACCAAGGCACACTTAGGAACAAAAGGAAAACTAGCTGGAAAAACGAACATTAGAGAGAAAGTTACAAGAGGCATTTTTTTGCATCTTACAAGAATCAACACAAGTGCAGAACATGCACCAATTCTCTATGGTGCAGGTGCAAAGAAGGCTAGGGTGCACTGAAGCACTCTGTCTCTAGATCAAGGAGAGGGATGATATAGATCCTGCCAAATAATGACAAAAAATAAAATCAAGCTCAGAGAAGGGCCTTCCTAGGGTTAATCCAGATCTTAGTGAGGAAATGAAGGTCATTCCATGAAATGAAACAAGTTTTGAGGTCAAGGAAACCACTAAGGGAAAGAAACTCTCCCTAGTATGGTCACCAATTTGTTATGAAAAAATTACGATTGTAGAGAATAGTATCTCTCCTATACCTAGAGGACTGGTCTAGAACAACATAAATTGAAGAATATAGGTCTTCCCTTGGAGAATTGAAGAATGGAAGGAGGCTTACTTGGAATATGTTGCAAGATTTTCTTTCTTCCCAGCTCATAAGTTCCAATCATATCTCTTATTCATATAATTAGAACATGTACATACAAGAAAAACAAGTCAAGGACCCACAACATCTACGTAGCATAATTCAATTACTTTATTCAATGAACCATTGAGGCATTGAAATATGTGAATGTAAATGTAAAAAAACACATATAGGAAAACATGATACTTTTCATATTAATAGAAATAGGACAGCATTTACAACCAAGAATAGTAGTGATATAGCTCCAAATCTCACTCTTATGGTTTGTGATGCTGCACTCATGGCCTAGGGAAACCCCTCCTTCTAGACCTAGTCCAAAATTTAAAAAACATTGTTTTATCCCTTATACATGGCATTGCCCTGAGTTAAACACGTGTATACGTGGGTAGGCATATACCCAACCTGCGTATATGTATTAAAACACTTAAAAAAGTATAAAAATACTTAATTTCGGGCGGAGATCGCGGGTTTTACCTGCTGATCACCTGTTAGTGCCCGTGGCCCAATTGTTCCCAACCAACTCCCAACTAAAAAACTACTTTGGGAGAGGTATAAAAAGACCTCAAAGGGAAGGCGTAAGGGAGGAGAGAAGAGAGAGAAAGGTTATTATGCTGAGATTTTCCCCCTGACCAGGTCTGAAGACCCTTGTGCCTTCTGCACTTCCCCCATTTGTACAGGAAACCCTTGTTTCCTTGTGTGTTGATGTTAATCCACTACTTATGACATCATGGAGTAATTCATGGAAGGAGTTTGCTAAAGGCTTGAGGCTGGACGGATCCGGAAGGAAGCTTTACTTGGAGCCTGCGAAAGGTGACTCAGGTGAAATTATTCCTTTTTTGTACTTTATTTGTCTATAATAAAAGAAACACGTCTTGGTTCCTGATATAAATCTTCTTTATGTTTATGATATTCATGTTGGAATTCATATGTGAATGGTTGTTTAAAGTTCATAACTAACTACCTTTCTTTATAACATGAAGATGGTTTCTTTATAAGTTTTTGTCCATATACTACTGTGTTCTTTGGAATTGGTTGTTTTGCAAGACAAAGGAGAAAAAGGAACTTGAAGAAGGGTTTGGACCCTAAAGGACCTTCTCATGCACAAAACCATAGGTGGCTCCGTCCAACCTAACATAGGGTCCAAAACCAAAATTTTCCAGGGTGCTGCCCCGGACCCCATAATGTGGGGTTACAGGTACCCCTCAAACCCCCTGTTAACTATGTGGAAAGAATATAACACAACCCAACAATCTCCCACTTGTTGTTTTCTTTCCACAGGGGGCCACAGGAGAGCTTAGTCATTTTTCTTGCCTTGAAACACCCATTGTTTCTCTACACCAAGAGAACTTCTCAGAGCTAACAGATTTTTTCAATGCATCTGCAGTATTCTT
>APFE030538628.1:155491-183467 GCA_000404065.3 Pinus taeda | reverse complement strand
TTTAAAATTACAACAATTGATCTGCTTTTCTTCTGTGAAGCCAAGCCCCGTATAATGTATCAAATTTCTGATACCACATCCATGGTGACTATTTTAACCCATACAGAGACTTCTTTAACTTGCATACTAGTTCTTTCTTAACCTTCACCGCAAAGCCTTCAAGTTGCTTCATGTAGATTTCCTCTTCCAAATCCCCGTGAAGAAATGTTGTCTTCACATCCATCTGTTCTACCTCAAAATCAAAAGCAGCAGCAACAGATAAAAGTAATCTAATAGAAGTTACCTTGGCAACATGAGAAAAATATCACCAAAATCAATTCCCGGCACCTGGGAATAACCTTTTGCTACCAACCGAGCTTTGTATTTCTCCACCTTCCCTTCTGCATTTGTCTTCTTCTTGAAACCCATTTGCTGCCAATGGGTTTCCTTCCAGCCGGCAACTCCACCAGATCCCAAGCCTCATTTTTGTGCAAAGATGCCATTTCATCAGCCATGGCCTCTTCAGAGTTTTCCATCCTCTGATCCACTGCTTCCTTCACAGTTCTGGGATCATCATCAGTAACAGACAAAGCAAAGTTTGAACAGAAGCAGATGGACTATACCTTTCTGGCTGCCTTCTTTCTCGAGCTGATCTTCTCACAGCCGGAGTTTGTGGCTCTTCATCTTCTGATTCCTTCTCTGCTACAGAGTCTGATTCTTCCTCCTTTAGTTCAAACTCTATCTTCACAGGTTCCTTTGGTTGGACTTCATGTTTAATAACATCTTTCACCTCTCTGAACACCACATCTCGACTGTACACAACCTCCCGTGTGACTGGGTTCCAAAGCTTATAACCCTTTAAACCATCCTTATACCCAATAAAGATGCACTTTTCAGATTTACTATCCAACTTGGTTCGTTTCTCCTTTGGAACATGTACATATGCATCACATCCAAATACCCTCAGATGTGAAAGAGAGGGTTTCTTACCAGCCCATACTTCTTGTGGAGTCTTATCCTCCAACGCTGATGACAGTGACCTGTTCACCAAGTAACATGCAGTATCCACCGCCTCTGCCCAGAATTCCTGTCCTAACCTAGCACCATTGAGCATGCTTCTTTCCCTTTCCATCAACGTCTTGTTCATTCTTTCTGCGAATCCATTTTGCTGAGGTGTATATGGAGTAGTCTTCTGCCGTGCTATACCACACTTCTTACAGAATTCTTCAAATTCCTTGTTGCAGAAGTCTCCACCATTATCTGTCCTCAGCACCTTTATCTTCTTCTCTGTCTGATTTTCCACCAGAGCCTTAAATTCTTTAAATTTATCAAAGACTTCAGATTTCTTCTTAAGGAAATATATCCATGTATTCCTTGAGAAGTCATCTATAAATGATACATAGTACACAGACTTACCCAGTGATGGAACCTTCACAGGTCCAAACACATCACTGTACACAAGCTCTAATATATGTTTCGTCCTCTTACCACGAGAGGGAAAACTCACCCGATTCTGCTTCCCATATACACAATTATCACAGAAATCAAAATCCAGAGAGCTATTACTCATACCTTCTACCATACCTTTACCATGAAGTATTCGAAGGCCCTTCTCTCCAATATGTCCAAGCCTTTGATGCCACAGCATGGTCTTCTCTCCAGAGACCACTAGATTTTCTACTCCATTTTCAGGACCCATAGAACTATTGCACCCGTCAACAACGAGTACCTTGCAGCTTGTCAGATTCATATCGAACTTCCCCCTCAATACCAGTGTCCATCACCATCTTGCAGGCTATCCTTCTCAACCCTGTTTTTAAACCTGCATCACCAACTGCTTACAGATCAACTTTTCTGGCCAACGCAGGAATATGCAGAACACCCAGAAGGGTTCTAACCCTTCCACCTTGCAACTTCAACTTTACTTTTCCGCGACCAATGATTCTAGCCTTCCTATCATCTCCTACGAAGACATCACCACCATCGTATTTCTCATACTCGTAGAACCACTCTCTATGGGGAGTGAAGTAAAGGATGCACCTAAGTTAATTAACCATGCGTCATGATCTACATGTGTACTTGAAGAAGCCAAGCACATATCCCCACCTTCATCTGAGGTGGTTTTTGCCTCTGCAGAAGGAGCATCATCAGATCCCTTTCCTTTATCAAGAGCTTTAGATTTATAATTCCTTCTGAAGTGCCCTTCCTTACTGCATTTCCAACACACCACCTTTATAGGTTTTCCTGGAGATTTAGATCTCCCTCTAGATTTAGATCTCCCACTCGATGACTTATTTTTGTTTCTGTTCTGGGACCGTCCTCATACAGACAAGGCATCACCATTCTGGTTGTCCATGTTTTTCCGTCTCTTCTCCTCCGTTAGCAAGGCTGAGACTATTTCATCAAACTGCAAAGCAGTTTCATTGCTACCTATTGCAATAACCAGACTATCCCATGAATCTGGTAGAGAACACAACGGACTGATGCACTTATCTTCATCTGAAATTTTAATATCAACAGATGATAACTGACTTACCACAGTGTTAAACGCATTCAGATGCTCTGTCACTGAGTCTCCATCTTTCATCCTTAGGTTATATAGTTTTTTCCACAGGAATAGTTTATTCACCAGAGACTTAGATTGGTACAAAGTCCCTAACTTGTCCCACAGAGCCTTCGTTGTAGCTTCCCCTGATACATTCAGCAATACTGAATCTGAGACACACAATCGTATTGTGCTCTTTGCCTTCCGATCCAGCTTCTTCCATTCTTCATCGGTTACTCCTGTTAGTTTAGTACTCGGATCTACCGCGATCCACTGATCTTTATCCACCAACAGATCCTCTATCTTGAGTTTCCACAACTCAAAACTCTGACCATTGAACTTCTCAATATCTATCTTTCCACTGCTCACCATCTTCTTTCATCACTAGAATCGATCTCGCAAATCTCCCACTGAACAGGGTCTACCACAGGCCCAAGCGAAACCCCTCAGCAACAAAGTCGTCCCCTTGAAGCCAAAACAACTCTAATACCAAATGTAGATTTTAACCCCGTACAGAAATTACCTACATACGAATTCTAAATCGCAAGAAAAATAAAAATGTGAGAGCATAAAACATAAAACACATATACACAAAGATTTCCCACTAGATCCCAAAACCAGGGCTACCAGCTTGTTTTTTCATTATTTTCCTTTCAATGTTACAATACTTATTTATACATGCCGAAGCATCCAATGCCCTGGACTGAAAACCATCGTGTCCAAAACCATGGACCAAAACCCATCGCATCCAAAAAACATGTGCGAAAATCATGCACAAAACCATAGGTGGGTCCGCCCAACCTAACATAGGGTCAAAAACCAAAATTTTCCAGAGTGCTGCCCCGGACCCCATAAAGTGGGGTTACAGGTACCCTTCAAACCCCCTGTTAACTATGTGGAAAGAATATAACACAACCCAACAAGAAAAACGTCTTGGTTCCTGATATAAACCTTCTTTATGTTTATGATATTCATGTTGGAATTCATATGTGAATGGTTGTTTAAAGTTCATAACTAACTACCTTTCTTTATAACATGAAGATGGTTTCTTTATAAGTTTTGTCCATATACTGTTGTGTTCTTTGGAATTGGTTGTTTTGCAGGAAAAAGGAGCAAAAGGAACTTGAATAAGGGTTTGGAACCTAAAGGACCTTCTCAAATGTAGGACCTAAGGTACACCCCCTCTTACCATAGAATTTGTTTATAATAACATAATGGCTATGTGAATGTGTTTTTCTCTTTATAGACAACTTTCAGTCTGCTAGGGTTTCAACCCAAAAAGCCCTAGGGGAACATTTCCCTCAACAGAATTGGTGACTCCACTGGGGACAACACTCTTGTTGTTCCTAGTTTGGGTGTTTTCAAGCCAATCAGGGCTTAGCTGCCCATTTGCTTGCTGTTGCGGTGTGGTCTGTTCTTGAATTCTAAGTTTTGCCAGTTTCTTCAGTTTGTTTTTTATTTTTCTTGAAATCTTTTATATACGTTGTTTTTCTTAGTTACAGAAGCGTATATACACATGTTTCCTTACGTTAACCCGCGTATACGCAGGTTTCCTTAGGATTAGTCTCGTATACACGCAATCTGTACATAAGTACAGTCGCGTATATCTTGCAATTTTCAAGATTTGTAAAGTTTTTTGTCTCTGAAGGTCTGTCTGGTGGTTTGATTCAGTCTGAAACAATCATTTTCCAGTATCAGTTGTTTTTTTACAGCAAGCATCTTGTTCCAAATTCTCTCTGATTGTAAGGGGTATTGGTCTTGTTTTTGTTGTTGCAAGCGTCAACGTTTTTTGCTGAAGCATGCAAGATTTCTTGCTGGAATCTTAGCTTCTCTGATTCATCAAGGTAGAAATATTGGTCTCAATCTTTGTGTTAAATCTTTCTTTTGGTGACTTTTTTTTTGCTTGACAAACCCGCTTTTTGTGACCATCCAATTCTTTGTTTCATAAAAGTTGTTGATTGATACTTTCTTGAAATTTGTCTTTTTAATCTTTTTGGTCTTTGTTGCCAAAGCTTTCATTGCTGCTTTTGATTGTTAAGAGCATCTTTAAACACATTTATGTTTGTTGAGTTTTCATCCATTGTGTGGTGTCAACTTGCAAAAGTGTTTGTTGCCTATTCTTCAATCACAAAGTTTCAGTCTTGTTGAGAGCATTTTTGAAAAGACTCTTTGTTGTTGCTTTGAAGAATTTTTTTTGAAAAACTTCATTTTGCTTTCTTGAACTTGGTTTTCATTTGGTTTCCTTTTAGTGAATGAAAGTGCTTTATGTTTGTCTTGAATTTTTTTTTTAGTGTTTAGACGAAATGAATGGTAGCATCTCATATTCCATCTAGACATTTTAAGTGGCAAAATAAAAAATTGATAAGCAAGCAACTTTCATTTCTTGTTTTTAGAGTTGTTTTGAATCTTGCATCAGCATATATTTGTTGCATTAGGATAGATTTGCATATCTTTTTAGGCATACATAGCTTTGTTAACTTTTGTGAGTGTGAAGCATGAATTAATGAAAAGAAAAGAAATTTTTGTTTTATTAGAAGTTCCTTTGAACCCTGTAGAAATTGCTTTTCATCGAAAAACGAAAACAAGTGCATGTGCATGTAGTTAGGTTTTTATTAATTTCTTTTGCATCAAAAACACCACTAGTTTCACTTCTGTTATCCCGTGACTTAAAGAACAACCTATTTTAAAATCAAGCGCTAACTAAAATTCACTAATTTTTTTTTTAAAGTTAGATACACCAACAAGTTTTATGATTTTAGGGCCTTGTATTAGGCGAGTGGAGATTTAACTCTCCAAGGCCATTTAAATGTGAAACGTAGGAATCTGAATAGCGAGTGAAAATCCAATAGCGTTAGGAAGACCAAGAAAGATCCGGATCTGGGAGTTAAGCACGAGGGTCTATGAAGACAGGGAAGAGAGATACCCCCTCTCCTACTTGTCCGAACTTACCTCACGACTGTTCCGCTTGGCTTCTGCAACGAGTTGGTATCCATAGTTGCTACTCCTAGGGATCTACATAGGTGGATGTGGAGGGGAATCCCGTGGAACCTGAGGTCGACGTTGCATCACTCTCGACAGTACTACTAGAGGGCACCCTTGCGAAGCTTGGGGGCTTGCATCGGCACAGGTTGTTGTTAGGAGGTCAGCGTAACTTCCTCTGTTACCTTCGCTGATAGGACTGGGCCCTCATCATCCCAAACTATATTCGGAAGGCCCCTTAATTCACTTTCTCATATTTTGGTGTCCGGTCCTAATCACCCGTAGAGGAAATACGTGGAAGTTGTTTGACTGGCTGTTATCTTTAGGGACTTTATAGTGTGTGCTTTGTGCTCTTAGTTGGCCTAGCTTTCAATTTTTTCTGAGTCTTTAGTTAGATCTTAACAATAAATTCAAAGTGGTTGACCGATCACCTAGACGGTCTCGAAGACTTCGTGGTCTTTCACCACCAAGTTTAGAGCCTTCTCCTAGAAGGCGTAGAGGTAATACTACTGGTGGGTTTCATCCCACGGGAGTTGACGCATCGGGGATTGATCCTTCTCTCGGGGGAATTAGTATTCAAGCAAGGCCTGGCACTTCAGCGGAACAAGAGAGGAACACTCCAGTTCTTCCTCGAGTTCTCTTTCAAGCGGAGAATAACATAGAGGTAGAAGAACTCTCAAAGTTGTTAGCGACTCCGAATTCTCCCCTACCATCTAGTCATCCAGACGTATTACAATACGTTAGGACTCCGACGGATAGACCATCAAGTCCAAATTACGCTACGCGCTTAACATCGATGACCACTACTAGAAGCATGGCTTCTACTACAAGTGCTACAACTATGCAGACTCCAACATTGGTACAAGGGGGAGGAACAATTTCCATCTCCTCTGCTTCTTTGCTTGGATCTTTTGCTAGCACATATTTAGTTGGGTCTACCTCCATTACGTCCACAAGTGGAAATTCCCAAACCAATGCGTTTAGTTCTAGATTCTTCCCATTTGGCACCCATTCACAGGGTATTCCTTCAGTTCTGTTTAGTGCTGCCACATCCATGATGGGTGGACCGGCTTCATTCCAGGTTTTTCCTTTCGGAGGTGGTCATATACCACATTCCAACCCGATGATAGGATCCATGCCTTTTTCTCCTATAGGACAAAGCAGCAATCCTTTCCAAGGTTAGACTAACCCTGGGGTTAGAGGCGTGAGAACTTGGAATTTGTTTTTCGGCCAACAAGGGAATAGGCCGTACGCCACAGTTAATTTGTTTCGAAGCATTCCTCCCTTAGCTTCGGATTGGAATCTATATCACGGGTTATCAACTCCTTATAATCCTTTAGGAGGAAACTTTGTTGGTTATGGAGGTTTTCCGACCGGAGTTGGTCAAACTCTGAGTTTTGCTGGATCACAAGGCTTGCCTTTTGGTTTTGCTGGTTCTACTGGTTACTTCGGGTAGCCTAGTGCCTTCCAAAATCCAGGTCAATCTTTTCAGAACTTTGGGAGTTCTCTCTAATCTGGGTGGAATCCCCAAGGTCCTCTTAGGCTTCCATTTCTAGCAACATTGAACTTGCCAGATCTCACTAAGTTAACAAACGATCCAATCAAGTACAATCCGGCCTGGCCTCCGATCCCAACCAAAATCCCTTCGGACATTCCAAAATTCGAAGGGAAGAGTGGTGAGGACCCAGGTGACCATGTAACCACATTCCATTTGTGGTGCTCATCTAACTCCCTTATTGATGACTCGATTAGGTTGAGACTTTTTCAACGCACCTTGACTGGTAATGTAGCCAAATGGTATATAGAGTTCCCAGGGGGCAGCTTTACATCTTTCGCTGACTTGGCCAATATTTTCTTAAATCATTTCTAGTTACTTGTCCGTTATGATGCCGGAATTGAACTACTAGCCACTTTTCGTTAGGATAAGGCAACTCATATTTCTGACCATATTCAGGAATGGAGACGGAGAAAGAGGCTCATTAAAGCCGAAATCCCTCTGGAGTACCATCTTGAATGGTTTTTTAAATCTTTACAACCTGAGATCTCCAAGGATGTCTCCATGTCTAGAGTCTATTCTGAGGAGCAAGCCATTTTTAGGGCCCAACAATTAGAATTGATCTACTCTCAGTCTGGGATCCTACAAAAATACTTGCGAGATGCTCTTGGGTCTAAGGTTGACATAGCTAAGTCTAAGCCAAGTCCCCACGCAGATGGTATCACTGGGTCGGTAGAGATGAATGCAGTGAACTTGTTGAACCAATTGCAGCAGTTGTCTTTACAAACTTCTTCTAACAACCAAGTCACATCGTCTAACCCTCCAGCTTCCCAAACCTCTTTGATTAATGCCGTCCAATTTGATAACCCCAATGGAAATCAAAATTCAAATGGGAGAAATAAAGGACGAGGTAAGAAAAAGAACCAGGATGGGAAGGCTGACACAAATAAATCCGGCAATAATGCTAGTGGTGGTAGAAATGAGTCTAGAAAGAAAGTCAAGTTTCCATGCAAGTTGTCCGGTGGAGACCATTTAACTCATGTTTGCCCCAAGATTGAAGATGCTCAGCGCTTGTTAGGGTAGCAAGGGACTTCTAGTTCTCAAGCTGTGTTAACCAACCCTTTTCCCCAAGGGCAGCAACTTCTTCTTGGCACGAGTTCAAACCCTGGAACCTCCGCAGGGGGCAACCAGGAAGGGGAAAAATCATCGAATGTTTTCATGGTGAGTTATAACATCCATGTGGCTACTCGGTCACGTGATTATGGTGAAGCCAAAATTTCCAAAGACAAGACTGTTCCCGGAAATACCGACCTTCATATTGAGCGACCCCCTGTTGAGACTATACCACGGATACTGAAAGGTTCTGCTAAACGCACCACTATTAATCCTAATGCTAGGGCCACCCAGAATTACTCCATTGTTGAGGATCTAGCTCAGAGTCCATGCGCCATGTCCGCTTTAGAGGTTCTCCAATCATGTCTGGCTTAGCGAAGTGCTTTACTTTCTGCGATTGGGGCAGTCGATCCAACTAACTCTTTAGTGCTCACTTTCGACATGTTAAATGTCAAAAAGCGACTCCCTCATCATATGGCTTTCCAAATAAAGTCTACATACCAGAAAATTAACATTTTTCGTACCGTTATTGATGAAGGAGCTTCCACGTCTGTCATGTCGATGTCATGTTGGAAGGCTATTGGATCGCCTTCGGCTGTTCCTTCACCTACCGTCTTGACTGCGTTTCATGGTCATTCTCATAAGCTGCATGGGATTATCCCAGCCTTTCCTATATGTGTTGGGGGGAAGGTCGTCAATATTGAAGTAGAAGTCGTAGATGCTAACCTAGACTATAATCTGCTCTTAGGAAGGAACTGGGTATACAAAATGGACGTCATTGTTTCGACTCTGTTTCGTGTCATTTACTTTCCTCATGAGGGGAAATCGTTAAGGTTGATCAATTGGATTACTGTCCACTCGATCCTCAAGCAAGCTCTGACTCTACTGTTCCTTTAGTGGATAACCCTCGTCCGCCTACTGAGAATTGAGGAGTAGGGATGTATTCCTCGTTGATGGGTACCTTTGATCTTCCCTCTCCTTTCGCTAAAATCAATGCCATTTCATCATCTAAGGAGTCTCCTCGAGAAGAGTTCTTCCAAACTCATTATTTTTCAGACCCTTGGACCTTGCCTTCACCTACAACCACATTAGTTGAAGGACAAGTGAATGGAATGGCATTCCCTATATCTGCAGTTGAGCTTAGATATCAGTCTATCGTCAACTCTGTGGACGACCATTCTACTCCTTTTTCCGAAGAGGAGTTAGATGGTGATGTGGCCCCGGCTTGGAGCCTTGATTCTACCTCTACCTTTGACTGCTTAGATTCAATTTTACCTTCTGAAGAAGCAATCCTCGAAGCAATGATGGGTATAGATCGACCTTGGGAAGATTTACACCATCGTTCATACTTTCTTCCTCCATTGCAGGAGGTAGAATCTAGATTCTCTGAGCTCTGTACTAGTGATGTTTTTACGGTGTCAAATCCTTTGGCTCTAGCACATGTTCATGCCGAAGGTAATATGTCGATGATTTCAAAAACAATACCTATAAACATCTCTAGGGACCCTAACATGATCGAGAATCTCTTCATCGGAATTGAGTGTTCCCTTGAAGAAATTCAAATTTACACCGACCTGTTCAAGGAATTTTGAGATGTATTTGCTTGGTATTATGAAGAAATGCCTGGCATTGACCCATCTATAGTTCAACATGAGATCAAGACGTATGAAAACGCCAAACCAGTTCATGAAAGGATTCGGCCAGTTAACCCTAGGAAAGCAGCAGCTATCAAAGCTGAAGTTGAGAAGCTGCTAAAGGCGGGTTTCATATACCCTGTTCCTCTTACTGATTGGGTTTCTAATCTAGTCCCTATGGATAAAAAGAAAGGAACAATCCGAGTATGCATTGATTTTAGGGACCTAAACAAGGCTTGTCCGAAAGATAATTACCCCATGGCATTCATTGATCATATTATCGACGAGTGTGCGGGTATTGAGATTTTTTCCTTCATGGATGGTTTTTCTGGTTATAATCAAATTTCTATCCATCCTGAAGATGAACATAAGACATCCTTTATATGTCCTTGGGGTACCTTTGCATATAGAAAGATTCCTTTTGGTCTTAAAAATGCTGGAGCCACTTTTCAGCGGGCCATGTCATATGCTTTCCACGACATCAAACATGTCATCGAAGCATACTTGGATGATCTCGTTGTTCATTCTTGAAAGAGAAGTGATCACCCTAGTAACCTTTGAATGGTTTTCGAGTGATGTCGTTTTTATAAAATCCGGTTGAATCCCAACAAGTGCATTTTCACAGTTACATCCGGTCGGTTGTTAGGATTCATTGTGTCAAATGAAGGGATTCAGGTTGATCCGTTCAAGGTTGAGGCAATAGTTCAATTGCCTCCCCCGTCCTGAATTCGACAACTTCAAAGTCTTCAAGGGAAGTCTAATTTCTTATGATGGTTTATAGCAAACTATGCCGAGATCACTAAAGGGTTCATGTGTTTCCTATGGAAAGGAGTTCCATTTGTATGGGATGACTTTGTGCAATGATCGTTTGATGCTTTGAAAAAGGCACTAGTCTTTGCCCCGCTTTTGAGTCCAGCAGATTATGGGAGAGACTTCCTTTTATATCTCATTGTAGCAGAATCAACCATTGGTATGGTTCTTGTTCAGGAGGATGATGCTCTCACCGAGCATGTGATTTATTATTTGAGCCGAGGCTTAATAGGTCCTAAACTTCGCTATTCTCCGGTTGAGAAGTTGGCCTTGGCAGTTGTCCATGCTGTCCAGCGGCTCCGTCATTATATCCTGCTGTGCAAAAATTTTGTCCTAGCGGTAGTAAATCCATTTCAATTTGTCCTCAATAGGCGAGTGATTGGGGGAAAATATAATAGATGGATAATCATCTTGCAAGAATTTGATCTCGAGTTCTTGTCTACCAAGTCTAAGAAATCCATGGTTTTCGCTAAGCTAATTTCCGAGATGCCTTGTGGAGAGGATATTGTTTATGAGGAAAGCTTTCCCGACGAACATTTATTCCTCATCTCTTCACTCGACCCTTGGTATGGAGATATCATTGTCTATCTCCAGACTTCGTAGTTTCCCTCTACTTTCTCCAAGGATGAACGTTGAAAATTACGTCACCTGGCTAAAAATTATGTTATCATTGGTGATACCTTATACCGTCAAGGGGTTGATTCAATCCTTCGGCGCTGTTTAACCTTAGAGGAAGTAGAGTCAGTGCTAAATTACTGCCACAGTGGAGCTTGTGGTGGTCATCTATCAGGGCTTGCTACAGCCCAGCGCATCTTACGTGCCAGCTATTTTTGGCCTTCACTCTTTAAAGACTGTGTGGAAGCGGTTAAACACTGTCACCCCTGTCAAATATTTACTTGGAAGATGCGCGCTCATCCAACTCCTCTTTTTCCCGTTGTCACCGTTGGTCCTTTTACTAAGTGGGGTATTGATTTTACGACTTGTAAT
Source organism: Pinus taeda (assembly GCA_000404065.3). Taxonomy (NCBI): domain Eukaryota; kingdom Viridiplantae; phylum Streptophyta; class Pinopsida; order Pinales; family Pinaceae; genus Pinus; species Pinus taeda. The sequence continues at coordinate 171,925 of APFE030538628.1, read as the reverse complement.
CCACCTTCAGTGGTGAATCACAACTACATTATCGTGGTTGTAGACTACTTTACGAAGTGGGCTGAGGCCATGCCCACTTATAAAAATGATAATGACATGACAACATTGTTCCTTTTCAATCAGGTTATCTCAAGATTCGGTATCCCGAGAGAGATTGTCACTAATCATGGCAGTCATTTCCAGAATCAACTGATGTCTGAATTGGCTCTCAAATTGGGTTTTCGGCAGGAGCATTCGTCTCCTTATTATCCTTAGGCCAATGGACAGGTCGAGGCAGTCAATAAAACTCTTAAGACAATCCTCCAATGGACAATCGACAAAAATCAGTCGAATTGGCACGTTATGTTGTATTCGTTTCTTTGGGCATACCGGACCTCCGTGAAGACTGCTACTAGTTTTACACCTTTTCAATTGGTTTATGGGATGGAATATATCTTTCCGGTTGAATGTGAAATTCCATCTCTTAAGTTAGCTGCTGAGCTCCTTCCAGAGACTTCGATTCTCGAAGAGCACCTCCTTCAGTTGGAACATCTCGATGAGCAGCGTCGAGATGCCGCCACGATGAATGAGGCTCATAAGAAAAGGGTTAAAACGTAGTATGATAAATCTGTCCATCCTCGAGTCTTTTCTGAAGGTGACCTTGTCTTGGTCTACGACCAAGATAAAGACACCTTGGGGGCAGGCAAGTTTAAGCCTATGTGGTAAGGTCCTTTCATTATTAAACGAGTTTTAGAAGAAGGGTCATATGAGTTAATCGATTTTGAGGGAAACAAGCTAGTGGAGCCTCGAAATGGGCTCTACCTAAAGCAGTACTTTGCTTAAGTAGGAGTTAGGCAATGGCTTCTTTGTATATTCTGTATATTTGTACATATATCATCGAGAGTTTTTGATATCAACACTTTTTGGTCTGCTGTGGCAGGTGTTGATGGATGATTTGGTCTATTTTGGGTTCGCCGATGGTGCTAGTTGGAACATTCGGAATCTCGCTTCCGCAGCTTGGGTACTCTATTATCCAACTGGTCAATTGATGGTATCAAGAGGTTTATGCATTGGCCCCGCTTCAAATAATATGGCTGAGTATACTGCCGTCATTAATTTACTTTCCGAGGAAATTTATCACGAGATCGACTCATTGGTAGTTTATCTTGATTCTCAATTGATAGTGTCACAATTAAACAACATTACGGGTAAGAGATCCATGTTTATATCGCCGGTACATAAGGGTGAGGTTGTTGCAAAGATTATTTGTTTATATTAATTATTTGCACATTCCAAGATCTCATAACTGGTTAGCTGATGCTATCGCTAATCAAGCATTAGATTGCCAGATCAATCATTCATCACAATAAAATCAAGCATCAAAAAGTCGAACTGTATCTATATATATATATATACACATACATACATATATATATATATATATATAATATATATATATAGATATATATATTATATATATATATTATATATATATTATATCATAAGGCATTCGAGTGTACATATGTTGTCCAAAAATATACAAAATTGGGACTCAAATGCCCATAATCATGTCTGGCATATCTAATGCCTCAGCTCAGGATGAGCGGCCAAGTAGGTAACTATCGCATTGGCCACACGCCGAAAAGTGCGAACCCAGTCATGTGGCATGCCAACCACATGACGTTGCATATCCTCAGGAAGATCCTCTATGGCAGCCATTGGTACTCAGCAGCTCAGTCTCGCCAAGTGTCGCTAGACGTTATTTAGAGTTTGTTCTGTATCAGCAGTCGCCTCTTCGACTTCTTGACCGTGCCATCCATGCCACGAGAACCCATCTGGTCGTACCAGCCCGATATCTGGAACATGATCATCATATTAGTCATTTGAATCCCATCAAAATATTTTTCAAAATGCATCATTATATTTGAAAAATCCAAAAAATCATAAAATAAAAAATTCTTACCAATCTCGCCTCATGTTGTGTTCAGTGGTAATGCTAGATCAAGATCTCCTCGGAAATCCAACCCAGCATAGGGGTAGTCATCTACGGCGATGATCTGCTGATCCCACCAGGTGAAGAAGTCATTGTCAAATGTAGTCCTTGGGACCTCCCCAACCCCCAGACGTTTCATCAGATAAGCCCACCGGCCCATGCATGGATCTCGTGGGGTGCTGATGGAAACTGCTACCCTGGGGCAGAGTGCGGGAACCTTCTCGAAAAAGAAAGTACACAAGATAGTCCCATATCCAAAGTTTTTGGTATGTCCCCTCTTGATAGAAGTGAGTTGGCTCTTCATGTTGGCCAGAAGAGGAGTACACCAGTCGAACACAGTAGTGAGACAGTCAACTGCCACGCTGATGGTTAGCGGTGATGCCTGATGCAGAGAGGACGATCTGTTCACTCGAGCTATGGTGAATAGGATTATCCTCAGTGATAAACTCACCACATCTGTGATAGAAATCTGGCTCCCAACCTTCTTGGGATTTCTCAGGAAATATATCTGTACGCAGTCCTCTATTGTGAGACTTCTCCGTGTCCTGCCCCGGGAATGTACTACCTCTCCCCTTCGGGAAATGCCCGTGATGAAATAGATATCCTCCACTTCTACCCTGAGTGGCATCTGGTCAATCATAAAGGCTTCCTTCTAAATGCCCCAATAATCAATGAGCATCTTAAGCAGACGTGTGTTTGCTTTCATATTCGGCAGTTTGAAGAATTTAAGCAAACTGCATCCCCGTACGGCATCCAAAGCTTCAGGATCATTCATGACTTCATTTTCCACCGCTGCATGTTCTCTTTCATGCCAGGTGACCGGCATTCTAAGGGAAAAATGGTTTGCAACCATTTTTTTTTGTTTAAATGGTTCGCGACATATACACGTGTCCCTGTGCACACAGTCGCGCATAGGGCCCCCGTGTACGCGGGTTTCATATTATCAACCCGCATATACGCCACGGTGAAATTTTGGGCAAAAATTTCAACGGTGAAACATTAATTAAAAATCTTAAAACCAGTCACAATCAATTGCAAGCTAAGTATAAGAGTTACTTGGAAGTTTTTGAAGAATTTGAATGATTGAATTTGGTATACGGGAAGTTTTCTCCTTTTGCTCCAAATCTTTGCTCTCAAACTCAAATGGTAAAAATGGTGAGTCCAAAATCCATTTTATAAGTTTTTGAAATGCAATTTTTTTTTCAAAATTTTATTTTGTTTAGCCTCATGTGACTTTTAACTTGGGAGCTTGGAATGTCGAGAATGGTTTGTTTTTCAGGACATTTTGGACATTTTTTCGACAGTTTCGAGACGGTTCCATGACTGCTGACCCATCATGGCAGGTATCGTTTTCTCATTGGCATATAGGTTAGTGACACCATTTTTCCGTTGCATTATGCATACTAGCCTTCATTCGTCAATACATCTGCCATAGGGTCGACCCCATTGTGTTATGGTTCGTAAGCCATCTTCACTCGCCGATTCTTGAAATCATGACACGATGGTGGAGCCAGCCTTTACATGGGCATCGTAGTTAGCACCTCACTGACATTTGTTGCCCATGCTGCTCTGATTTGAGTAGGCTTGGGAGTCCTCTGTAGTCCTGCCATGACTTATGCTTTGAAGACTCATTCCTCTTATCTTCTTCGCTTTGTTCTGGCCTTATACCCTAGAGGCTCCTTTGTGTTGAGTTGTACTACTGCATTGCATGTTGACCACTTGCACATTTTGGCATAGAGACAGCGTCACTTGGACTTGTGTTTAAGCCAACTTTTGACCATGACGACTGCAAAATCAACCTTGCATACCTTTGACTTCTGCAACTTGACACACCTTGACCCGTGGAAGGAACGCACCTTTGAGTGTCACTAACCAGTTTTCACCTCCCTGCATTGAGCATAGGAATGTTCCATTCCCAAGAACTAGATCATATGTTTCACCGACACTCATTCTTTCCACTATACCATAGCATTCTTTTATTTATTTTTCAAGCTTAACAGAAAAATACAAAAAAAATTAAATATTCCAAAAAAGAGCAGGAACGGGACAATATTTCCATTTATTGTTGGCAGCTAGAGTTAGTCATGTCGCCCTTGAACAAAGCACTCAAAATAAAGTCTCCTCCATCTGGGTGGGATTTAGTTTGGCTTAGGTACGCCTCAACCTTGTTATTGAGTCAGTTCTCCCCCGATTGGTTATCTCTTCCAATAATATGAAGGGTTCGTTTGTGCCTCCTGCATGACAAACTTATACAGAGTCATCATATGCTGCCACATAGTCACATTGAGTCGTGCTTTTGTTCAAGGGAAGTTAGCCTAAGTCGGCCACTCTGTGGTGTCCCTTAACTCATTTTTCAGTAGGCCATCCCTCATTGCCAGTGTCATGTCTATTATCACATCATCTATATTGGTCCTTTACTCATGTTGGTTTGAGAAGGTCTCTATTAACTTCTTGTTGGTGGGTCTTGTCCTTATCGACGACGACATCTTGCTCTGAGGACAGGCCTAGAGCTGCACCCTAGCCCTATTTTCATTATTGATAGGTCACCTTGTGCTCAGCATCGATCAGTATCATGGGTCTTTGACTAAGTGGTTTCCCTTGTGTTCGACATCAGCTTACATTATCACACGTTGGGATTCGTGCAGTACCTTGGTTTCCATTTCACCCTATTGGTGGATACCTCGCCTCTGTGTCAACTTTCATTATTGGTTGGTTCAGAGGGTTTCTGTCATGCGCTAGCCACATCTTGTGTACACTGGAAACGTACTTTGATTGGGTTACTACATCTCTTTCGTCCAATTCCTTCAACATTATTGGCCTACGGGATACACTCGTGCTCGATTGGTGAAGGATGCCTTAATGCCGTCCTTCTAGTGGATCTTTCTCTATCGACTCCGACTCATTGCTCTGGGGCAAAGATCTAGAGTCCATTTGGCAGTACCTTGGGGATTGCAGTCATTAGTAGCAAATCCTTCGCTATCGACAGTGGGAAACCATCATTGTCTCCTGATCGATAGATTCTTACAGGTGTTCGACTCCAGCTCATCTATTCACACGCTCATTATCATTATCGGTGAGTAGTTTCGTGTTTGTTAATGGTATACATCAATGATCGGTAATCAAACAATTTCTCACATGGTCAACTTCAGATCATTTATTCCCATGGTGTAGAAATGTACCACGGCAGTCGGTGAAGACCTCTGGTTGTATCAGCATTCATTGGTTCACTTAACAGTTGCTCCTGTTGCTGCTAGTTGATACCACTCCACCTTATATGTTGCAGTCAGTCATGGCGACATTCTATATGTTGGCACCTGAGTTTGCAATGTAGTACCATCCTTTTCCATCATGTTCAGTCGGTACCTTTTGGGATCAGTCTTTGATATCAGTGATCCGTTGCATTTTTCAGCATCATTGACAGTGTTATATGTGATATTCAAACATGTACTTGTTCGATCATGATCAGATGATCCATTATGTATTTTCCAGTCATTTATACTTTTATACATAGTGGATCTACTTGTACTTGATATGAGGACATGCTTTTCTTTGTCTGAGCATGGGTATGCCCTCCTCAGATAATGTTTCTTTCTAATCTCCTTTTGTGGCTTGGCAGGCTAAATTTTGGTGAAGTCCTCCTTGGTTTTTGACATATTTCCTTTCCATGTACTTGCTTAATACATTTCGGCCATCATGTACCCCTTCTGACCTCATGTATTAGGGGGCATCTATTGTAGCTCCAAATCTCACTCTTATGGTTTGTGATGCTTCACTCATGGCCTAGGGCAACCCCTCCTTCCAGACCTAGTCCAAAATTTAAAAAACAGTGTTTTATCCCTTATACGCAACATTGTCATGAGTTAAATGCGTCTATATGCGGGTAGGCATATACCCAACCCACGTATATGTATTAAAAAACTTAAAAGAATATAAAACTCCTTAATTTCAGGTGGAGATCGCGGGTTTTACTTGCTCATCACCTGTTAATGCCCGTGGCCCAACTGTTCCCAACCAACTCCCAACTAAAAAACTACTTTGGGAGAGGTATAAAAAGACCTCAAAGGGAAGGCCTTGTTAGCGCTCAAATCTTCCTTAGGCTGAAATAAGGTAAAACTCAAGGCTACATCAAACCACGCCCAACCTCATAGCTAGCCCTACGAGGACAGGAGAGGGCTCTCTCCGGGTCAATCTCGACAAAAAGTAATCAATGAGGCTCGAGATGACTAAATTGGTAATTAATTTTAGGCTAGGTATGAAATACAAGGAGTTTGAAATTGATTTTTGGGGGTTTTGTTGAATCAAAGGGAACGGTAATTTTGGGTGCGGGGATGAGACACAGTTTTTGCAGAGGTCCGATTGGGGCAAGGAAGGCGATCATCTTAGTGCTTTTAAAGAGAATGAATGGCTAGATCTGACTGGTGAGAAGTTAAGGAGAGCAAGAAGTTTTCAAGGATTCTCCATAAACAGATGAAAACATGGAAAATCAAACAAACTTAAAGGCAGAGCATAACAAATTATGGATTCTACCTTAACACTTCATTTGTTCAATTGCAGAAGATGAGAGAAGGAAAATGATACACCTAACAACTTACAAATATTGAAAGAAGCACACCATCAACACATAAAGCCACATGGATCCCAAACAGTGCTGCAAAACCCTGGTCTTTTCTTTGCCAAAAATGCAGAAGTGAATGTACAATAGAGTGCCAATCTTTTCCCAAGGGTCCAACCTCTCCAACCCCTGAAAATGATTGAGAAATTACATAATATAGGCAAGCCAACCCATTCCCTTGCCTCTAGGGTTCGATCTCATCATCCTAGGAGCTGTTTCAACCAACTCTAAACAAAGCACTACAATCTAGGCAGTCAAAACAACTTGCCTCTATAAGGTAGGAAACCAATTCATTCATTAAATTTTCACACTTTGGTGAATGAATCTTCTAGAACAAGTAACTAAGTGTCAAAATTACATCATGTTCAATAAATTACATCAAGAGAAGTCAAAAATTACATCACAAATCAAAACTAGTCAAACTGGCCGAATTTCTGAGTTGGAAGGTGAAAATTTGACCAAACATCTCTATGCACCGCGCGCCTGAGCTCTATGCGTCGCGCGCCTTTCAGCCTACTTTTGTGGCACTTGCAGGAGTCCAAATTGAGCTCAGATTGGCTTGTTGGAATTCCTTGCCTATTTAATTTCCAAACTAGGTGGAATTTTCTAATTTGGAGTCCATTTTTCCCCTCCAAAAGTGCATTCTCCCAAGACTGCTTCCTGTGTGTCCAAAAAGGGGCAGTGAGGTCATTTTTTGCATGTTTTTTGACCTTTTGGGGACCCAAAACTTGCCCAAATTTCTTGTCCAAGTACCAAAATTCATGATTTCTCATGAAAAATCCAAAACTGCAAGCCGTTTTTCATTTCTACCTCCCAATCCTATGCGTCGCGCAAGACGCGCGACGCACAGGGAAAGCGCGGCGCACTGGGCTTGAGGTGCGCGGCGCATAGAGCCTGTGTGTAGCGCCTTTTTTCAGGAGACTTTTGGAGGCCTTCCCGGTGTCAAAATCAGGTGTAGGATAGCTCGTTGGAAATTTCTTTGAGTCTAATTTCCAACCCAACCAGAATGTTTTAATTTGGAGTTCATTTGCCTTGTCAAAAATCAAATCTCCCAAGACTGGTCAAAATGTGACAAATGAGGGTGCCTCAAGGCAGAGTGCTGTTGCAGTCAACTTTGGAATTCCTTCCTCAACTCCAAATTGAGATCATGATATTTCATTAGAAATATATTTTTGTCTAGTTATCCTTTGACTCATCAAGAAAGTTATTTAGCCAACCAAGCTAAGAGAAAACTTGATTTTCCCAAGGTCACTTCAGAGGTGCATCAATTCTCCCGAGGTGATTGTATTTTTGACATTTCTCTAAAACCATGACATTTGTGTAAAAAGTGAAGGAGTTTTTTCTTCCTTGGCCTATTGTGGACAAAAACCTCTCGCTATTTTTAAAATTTCATCTTTGATTGCTCTGGAAAATCTTTTGAGTGAAACTTATCCCGATGTGTGAAACAAGGGATTTTGTCGAAATGAAGTGAAATGAAGGGGATAAGGGGCTTCTAAATTCTTGGGGAAATTTTTTGAATTAGGGAGGGATGTTAGGAAGTAGGGGAAAGTGGAATCTCAGAGATCGAGTGAGGGGAAGGGGTCCAAAAGGGCAAAACACAGGCCTAGCTTAGAAAATTGCCAAGTTGTGGCAAGAAACTAGGGTTTGTGCCAAAATGAGGAATTTGGGGGATCTCAGTGATGAGAAGTTTTTAATAAGGTACATTAATGATAGGGGAAAGTGTATGAACATTAGGATACAAGCTTTTCTAATGATTTGACCATTCAAGAGAAATTGCCTTCAAAACCCTAGGAGAGGGAAATGAACCTTGCCTAGGCGCAACTGAGGCATGAACAAGGTGTGAAATGTCCCAATGGAACCTGACATGATGATAAAAACCTTTTGAATGATGATAGAATCAGCTGGATAGTGACATAGACTGACATTTGGGCAACTTTGAAAGGAGTGAAAGAAAACCCTAGACATAATGCCTAGTGACCAAATTTTGCTTGAAGACTCACTGAAATGACAAAATTTGATTTTGACACCTTAAAATCACTTCTAAGAGCACGTTTGATCACTCGAGGAAGGCTGCAAAGACTGAAACTAACAGCGTCAACCAAAATCTTCAATGTGATATCTTCCGAAAATATTTTTATATATCAGGAATGTTTTGAGTTCCATGATCCAATATATCATTAGTTAGAAGCATCTTACTTAGAAATCCCATTTGCTAAAAGCAAGTTCTTATATCTCTTGATGTGTGCTAAGCAAGACAGTATAAGTGCATGTATATTCATAAGGATCCATCAAGGTTTCTTTGATTATGGTTTTCATCAAGAAGGTACGGTGGAAGGTTGGGTAAAGACAGCTAACATGACACATTTTTCTTCCCTTAAAAAATACCTTCTATCTTTTGTGCAAGATATTCAGCTTCTTATATTTTATGTTGTTGATTATCATATATCAGTTGTAATTGCCCGTATCTTTGTGTTTGCAATTTGGGACCAATTACAGTGGTTTCATTGGAAATATCATTACACTTAGCCTTGACCTTCTAGTTGGTCGGGTTAGGGGTAGTCTTAGTTTCCTTTAGTTTCCCTTGCATTACATCCACCCTCTATCCTACTCTCCATCTAATCTTTGCATCTATTTTATTTTTGCATGATGCTTTTGGGTTCAGTCTCCATTTTCTTTGTCTCTTATTTATGCTTTTTGTTTTACTAAGTCTTTTGTTTCATGTTTTATTAATAAGACTTTTCATGAAATATGCTCCTATTTATATCAAAAGACAATGTGGAAAAACTTGAAAAGGGAAATTGTGATGACGAACAATGCTTGGCTAATTTGTTACCTCTTCTTTATCTTGGGTTTATATATCTTTAAATTCAATGATGTTTGAATCTAAAATACAATCCATTGAATGGAAAATACGATCCATTCGAACATAAATCCTTTGGTCAAGCTATAAATCCCATATCTATTCTAGTATCGTCATTCCTCAACTCAGCATTGCAAGTAAATAGTGTTTTTCTTGTTGATCCAATTGACTAAAGAAAGGTAAGGGAAAAATCAATTAGTGAGAAAACCAATATCAAAGGTCTATATTACCTTCTCTGAAAGAACAACTTATACTTCTCTCAATAAGTCGAGATCCCTCTTCCACCCATGAAATAAATAAGTTCCTAAGCATAGTTCTATAAATAAAATAAATAAAGGGTGAAAGAAAAGAAAGGATTCCTACACAAAGAGGTGAAACAAATATTTTCCAGGGTACTATTGAAGTTCATTGGAAATAAATCAATGTTTGTGTTCCTATAGTGAATTCATTTGGGTACCATACAAAACTATTGGAAATGAAGCAACACAAGAGATGAAATCTCATACTTTGATTATCTTAAACTCATAGCCATATATTACCCTTTCCTAGATCAAAATAACTATGATTTGGCAAGCCTTGATATGTGTTTAACCAAGTAAGGGAATGAAGGGGATTGTATCTCTAATTGGGTTAAGTATGGAAGCAAATGTAATCCAAAATATGAATCAATACTTCCTGAAACACTGAGACCTTTCATTTAGAGAATTAAACCTAAATAGAGAAGTTGGATTTCTATTAGTGTGTCACCAAGTGTTGAGGCTGCGATCAAGACCCTCCAAAAAAATTTCTAGACTTAATTTTTGGAGCCTACTGAGGATCTTACAATCTTTTGTTCTATGGTTACTCCATGTTCATTGGGTTTTTTGTAGAGCATTTAAGTCTTCCTCCTAGTTTTGAATTGTCAAGGCAATTGCACACACATGCTTAGTCTTCGATGAGTTCATGAACACACTTCCTTTATGCAAGCTTCAACAGGCATAGAACCATCCATTAAGACAGTTCCTATGTGATGTTTAGATCATGTTGATAGTCAATGTGAACTTTCATTGACAATCTCCCTCACTCTAGTTGTGTTTATACTTATATTTCATCGAGTTTTCCCAATTGTCTCTTTTATGCACCATTTCTTTCACATGTGTCATTTTTACATTCGCAATTGTCACTTTTTCTCTCTTTCACTTTAATAAGTGTCATTTTGATTTTATCTTCACTCTGGCATGTGTCTCTTTCAAGTTATTTTTCATTTTTCAAGTATCATCTCCATGTTTTCCTCTTGTTGTGGGTGTCGCTTTTCTTGTTTTCACTCTTGCATGTGTCACGCCTTTGTGTATCACAAAAGTTAGTTATGGTACACTTTTCTACATTAGATGGTATTACATATCATGAGAATATGTTCTATACACATTCTTATAAATTAGCGCACATTTTGGTCATAGTCATCACTTATGTTGTAACTTGTGTTCTAGGTGTCGTAATGTGTCATTTCAATTGTTGCACTTAGAAATAAGTGTCGCTTTGTTATCATTTCAAGGTGAGATTTCTATCCATGGGTATTTTATATCCTTCTAGATTATATTGATGGTTTTTATGTGTAATCCATGTTTGATTCGTGTTCGGATGCATTTCTCTCTTTTACTCTGTTGGTATCACACTCAGCCATTTTTGGAGCCCTTCTTGGTCCTTTTGCCCAATTTAATTTGTGGAAGCAGTGGCCCTATTACCATGTGAGGGGATTAACCTATCCATGAGCACCATTAATGAAACTTTACTCACTGATAATTGTGCACTAAGTCCTCCTCAAGATCATTTCAAAATAGTTGCACATTGTGAACCTCCCAAGGGCAGTCACCTAATCGTTCTTGCTTATACTGACTCAGGACATTGATTTTTGGTCACTTATTCCTTGCATGGAACATAAATCACTCCTATCTATTAGGATGGGCCTCTTCCACCCATTTTTAGAGGCAAAACATGCAATACAAAGACCCTCCTATCTTCTCAGTGCAGTGAAAATCCCCTTAGGCAAAGTGGCTTCCTCCTATGGCCTCCCTCAATGAAAAGCAGATTCCAAAAGGTCAAGCACCCACTATTGGGTCAAATTGTGCTAGCCTAGGAGGAAAAGTTCATTTCAAATCAATAGTGACGCCTTGTTGAAGAAAATTGCACTATATTTCAAGCCTCCTCTCTCTTTGAGCACATGGCACACCCTTGAAGGTTGAAGCCTCCACCCTTCCCCCTTCCCCAATGCACTCTATGCCCAAGCCTAGATTAGCCTCTTCCTTTATAGTGCATGGTGCAATAGAGAAGTTGAAGGATTCCTCTTCCCTATCTTTGACTAGTCAGATTATGCTTTCCAGAATTCCTCCTCTTCCTCCCAGCGCATAGTGCAATCATAAATCCTTATGCTTCCACCTTCCTGTTGACAAGGTTAATCCTCTTTGCGGACATAGATGATCCCTCTAGCCCAATGAGTGGGTCTAGCAACTGAAGTGAGAATAAACTAGACATCCTCCTAGGTTATAATTGAAAACAAGAACAAAAGAGATGACCTACCTTGTTCTGATGCTATTCTGATTTCCTTTGTTAAGGGCTTTGAACCACTTCTATCACGGACTTGTTACTACTTCTCTTAGTGTTTATGTACCTACACAAGTGATCAAGAGACAACAAAGCATGCCAAAACCAATAGAAAATCCAATAACAACCTACTAAACTAATCAAGGAGTGTCAAGCTAAATAATACATGAACATATATATTTTGGGAAGATGAACCAACAATTATATATTATTAAGAAATAATGGGAAGTTTACAACTAAAGCCTTGATGTTGAAAGGCTCTCCTTAAGTGGTAATCCAAGTCCAAGCCAATAAATCTCCAAGCACTCCTTCTCCAAGTCAAATGAATAGCCTTAGGCACAATCTCAGCATAAGGGTGCAAATAGACACAGACCAACCATTTGGGAATGGAAAAAGATGAATTTATAGACAGGGAAAGGGGGTTAGGACTTCTCCAAAGATAGGATTAGGCCCTCATCTCAAGGAGGTAGCTCATAGGGATAAGACCAAGAGGCCAAGTTGGGAGGATTCGACCTTATCTATGCAAAACAACCTCTAGCTCATCGCTCTAGAAGATTCTAGATCACGAAGCTTCTCATCCTCTTTGGGAAAATTACCTCTTTGGGATCATCATGGGTATGCAAGGGAATAGAGAAATGCCATCGCTGGTCAAGTACAATGCAACAGGTGACCATCGCAATTTTAAGCCTCATAAGAGTGATGACTCTCATTTTAGGGTTTTAAGGGCTATTTCTTCAAGGAAAGCTCAAGGTATTTTACAATCAAAGTCTTAGGAGGGATCTAAGTTGTTTACATGGATGAGTATAATATATAATGGTCATGTTTTGGGAACTTCAGGGTATGTCATAGGGAAGTGCAGGAGGCGTGAAAATAATTGTGTAACAGATGCCCCCTGAAGCATGAAGATAGAATAAGGAATGATGACTAAGATGGTTTACGAGCCCTTGCAAGGACGAGGACACACATTGTCAGGAGACTTGCAAATCAAGGACGCATATTAATATACATATCTGAGATCAAGACATGAATCTACGACATGGATGCAACCATCCAGATGATGAAGACTATATGAAAAAAGATCCATAGTAAGGGCGCAACCATCCAAATGAGAAGGATCATCTATGAATCTAAAATCCAAGGTATGGTCACAGTCATCCAATGCAGAAGGATCATTATAAATGTAAAGTCTCATGGTATGGTCACAGCCATCCATATAGCAGAAACATGTGTACAATCATGAATAACATATAATTCCATGTAGCCTAAGTCGTATCAAACAAGACTCGGAGTCTTGCTCTCCACCCCAACCCCAAAGTCTTGCGCTCCACCCCAACCTGATCAAAGTATGAATTATAACATGTGAATAAATGTGTTGAAGTCAAACATGCTAGAAAACCGCCTGATTACCGCCCAATAATGTGGACTGTTAACAAGTACGAGAGAAACCACCAATAATGACAATGGATCTCAAGGTAAAAATAAAATCTGTGAAAGTGATAATGAATATGAAGTCAAACACTCATGGAATCACTCAATCGAAAGCCAATGATGAAGACCTATCATCGGATGCAAAGAACTGGCCATTAGGGCATGCTAGCTCTAAGGTACTAAAAGGGAGTTTCTAAGTCATCTTCCTGGATAATGAGCTGAATTCGATAGGAAGTGACCCGTTGAAGGAGGGAAATCATGAATCCCCCATCATCGACACGAATAATGAATAAAGTGAAATGAATGAGATCCAAGACTATAAGAATGACTCAAATAGTGTATAGGTAAATAACTGCAGATTGGACTTCTCTTGAACACTGGCGACACAGCTCCAGAGTATGGCAGAATTTGAATCGACATAGGACTAAAGGTCATGATGAAAAAATATAATAGTCAAATGAGAGGAAAATTGGATCACCCAAATTCGGGAGGACAAGTGACTGAGTGAGGATATCCTAAACTCAACATGAGAGCAGAAGAGCGACATGTTCAAGAGCGACATGCTGCCTATACAAAGGGTGCTTCATCTTCATTTCCCCCCCACTATTTCTAGCGAGTACCTCAATTATTTTTATCAAAATCTATAATGGGATAGCATATGCTTGTCATATAAGTTCATTCTTTGAACGAATCCATCCTAGTAAGTTTTACGAGCCCCAAGAACGAGAAGCTCATTCTCATCATGATGATGAATCTTTCGTCATAAAATTTTAATGAGTCCAATGTAAGAATAACTCGGTATCCTTTTAATGTTTAGAGAGTTTGAAAAAGAAACAAAAAAGAAAGCTCCATCATGTCCCTTTTCGTAATTTATCACTCAAATCTGAAAAAGGTAGAAAACAATATCCGAGAGAATCTCTTGACCATGTCCATCAAGGTGTACGTTTTTCGTAAATAGTCAGTCTCAGCCTAAAAAAGGGGTAAATAGATACTAAGGTGACATCGATTCATTTACTTTAATGAGTTGAAAACGACAAGTACTTGTCAATCTTTTCAATTTTCGAGAGGCGGAAAAGAGCTCAAAGATGACTCTAGGGGGTTCCTTTTTCGTTTATTTAATGAGTTCGAAAAAGAGATAAAATAAAACTTGCAAGAATCAATCAATATTGATCACTTTTCACTCGAAGGTAACTATAACTGCACAAGAAACACACCCATCACTGATATCGAGAGAAAATATTAAAATATTTCGAAAATATTGACAAAATTGACTTGAAAAACTTATAAATAGGCAAAAGTAATTTAATTTTTTACCATTTTACCATAGTAAGCTCTGAAAGTGCATTTGTGCCCTAATTATTTTTATTTTCAAGTGGCTATTATGGGATATCCAGAGTGCCATTTCATGAACCATCTGCAACAGGTAAGAGGCCCATCCTTGCTTTTGCATTTTATCAACTTTTTATGCATTTTAAATGGTAACTTTTATGTTATAAGGGAGGATTTTAAATTTTTAGGACAACGACGATGATCATGCTCAAGCCCAAAGGCTCACGTGATGCTATTTCTCTATTTATAAAAACATGCAAGATGGCGCCGAGGCAGATTTTTTGGAAAGAAAACCCTCTTTTGAAGCAAATATTTATGATTTTAATCCATGAAAAAAGCATTAATTGGTGTTAAATGATGTTTTGTAGGAGATCATGGTCTTGGAATGGAAAGAAAGATGCCACAAGGCTAAAGACGACAAAGTAGCTCAGGACCCTGAATGCATAAATGCTCTGAGGAATTACAAGCTACTAAAGTTCTTCAGGACTATAGGTTTAAGGGTTCAGATGTAACTAGAACTTCATCATACAAGGCCAGGAACTAGAACTTGAGGAGACAGATATCTACTTCATCACGAGATTGTCCCGACAAGGGGAAGTGATCCAACTCTTTGGATCTTACCAAGGAGGGGAAAGTATAAGGACTCTATTCCAGAGGCATTGTCCCGATGCCGAAATGACCAATGGAGGGAAGGTGAAGATAGCAACAATCACCAACAACCTCGTCTTGAGAACGATCTTGTTCACCCTTGGCATGTGTATCCGACACACAAGCCTTGCATGAGGCCTCACAATCCCAATTCTAGTATGCTATCGCATGTTTGACTCCCACCATATTCAACTGGTGTGGTGGCCTTTTGGAAAATATGAAACAAAAACTGACAAAGGGGAAGCATGGACACCTGAAGAAATTTAGGTTTAGTTCGATAATTGTGACCTTATTTTTAGATAGAGTTCCCTTATTATGGTATTAGTGGGCAGAGGTAGCAGATCTTGACCCCCGAGATCCGAGACTCATGTGATGGAATCAACTCATGCCTCGAGGAGGAACGGGTCAGCACATGCATTACCCACCACAATTTTTTGCTTGGCTAGAATTCCAACAACTCATGATCGATGACTACGCTTATCTTGGCACAAATTCCAGGTGGGATCCAGATCTACCTCTGCCACCAGGAGAATAATGGACCGATGCAGGTAAAAACTTGTTTTTTAGATTTTTTTCAAGTTTTATGATTTTTTGTAAAAGTGTAAACTGAGACGCAACTTGTGATAAATGTGCATATGTGGGAGCACAGAAACCACCAAGTATGTTGCCAATAGCACAAAAAGTTTCACATCAGATAGTGAGTTCAGCCTATGAAGAAGGGGCAGACCCCTTAGCTGAGATGGAGCGCAATCTAGAAGCGATAACTCGGGGAGTCCCAGGATATGCCACTATTGATGATGTTCCACTACATTGGCAGACACACACAGTGGGAGAATCACTGAGACTACATCAGCTATTAGTCCGAGTGATCAAAGCAATATCTTGCTATTGTGAGAACCGTGCAAGTTAATAACCTTTCTAGCTCTTTTACACATTTTGTAGGCTTCGAAAGACAAGTGTCCCATAACACTTTATTTTTTTACATCTTGATGTAAACACTCTCACAGA
>APFE030538628.1:124274-142236 GCA_000404065.3 Pinus taeda | reverse complement strand
GAGAGATTCGCCAAAAAAATTTGTATACATATTATATTATTGATAAAATCGCCTTCCATTTTTCCTATATACCATGGAGATTCGCCAATTTATTATACTTATAAATTTAGGGGGGGTTCTTAAAATTTTCCTTGGCCACCAGCCCCTTAGGGTCAAGTGTATACACAACAGAGTGCGACCAATCCCCAAAATTTGAAGAAAAAGAATAAGGGGAAAGGTAACAAGGGTAGCGAGGGTAACCAAGGTGATAAACCTAATGAACCCCGAGGGAAACAACCTAACACCAACAACTAGCAATAGGGTGACCAGCCCATGTAGAAAAGGGTTATTCGTACGAACAAGCCAAGTGCATGTTGTGGTGTACATGGCCATTATACTCATGAGTGTACCCTCTTACCCCAGATGCGCCAAATGTGGGAAGCCCAAGTAGCTTCTAGAGGTCAACTTCCCATGCAGCAACTGCCTCATAATCTTGCTCCATCTCAACTGGCCATGCTCACAAAACCTTTCCCTCGGCAAGGATTTCCTGCTACTCAACCTCAACAAGGTCAAACATCCCACTCTCCCCAACCTTCTAGTTGTGGTGACTACCAGATACTCATGATGAAATCTGATGAGGTCAATACCTCTGATATCAACTTGCAAACTCAGTCACGTCAATATGACAAGCCATCACCTTCGTCCACAACTGAGACCAAAACCAAAGCATCTACTAAGCCTCTTATGACATCAAATAGTCCATTACAGATCCCTCAACCTAAATTTGATTCAATTCCTAAGATCGTCAAGGGGCCATTACGCCGTAACGCAAATTCCAGCTGAGATTCCCACACATACATTATAGTAGACGACTTGGCACAATACTGTGCTGCCATGTTGACATTGGAATCCCTCCAGTCATGCCCATCTCAAAATAAAGCTCTACTAACTACTTTAGGTGCAGAGATCCTTCAGACGATCATTTTATTGTATTTCTTGTTGATACAAAAGAACATCCTCCATTACCTCCATCCATTACTTTCCAGATACTATTCAAAGTCCATAATGCCATCATCTACCAAAGAATTATTAACGAAGGTGCATCCACCACCATGATTTCTACTACCATTTGGAAGTAACTCAAGTCACTTGAACTTTCCCCATCCACCATCACTTTGCGTGCTTGGGACGATCACTCCTCCCAATCTCTCGGTATGTATCAAAATTGTCTAGTGACTCTTACGGGCAAGACTGTTCATGTAGACATTGAGGTTATTGGTGTCCCTCTAGATTACAACATTCTATTGGGTCGTAGTTACACATGCACCATGTCAATTGTCACATCTGTAGTCTTCTGCAAGATGTGCTTCCCCCATGAAGGGAATATCGTCACTATCGATCAACTGACATACTACGATCCATCATCCTTAACCTCCCCTGAGTCCATTATCTCATCGATGTTCGACAAGTAGTGTGCCACCCTTCTCACTAGTGTTTCACCCATAGTATACAAATATTCCTCCTTCTTAGGTGTTTTCCTTGGTCCTCCCCTTCCCATCTCTGAGCCTAGCTCTTTGAGTGTTTACATGTTACAAGTGTCACAGGCTGCTCAAAAGTAGTCTAGTACCTCTGGTCAATAGTAAACTCCACAACATCCTATTGTTACGAATTTAGTCGAACCATTCGAATTCACCCCTCCAAGACCTCCTCCTTTTATGGGTGCCTCTCCTTTTTTCCCACAAGGAACTATTCCTCTAGGTCTCAACCATCTAGGAGTTGTTCAACCGGGACATTACCCTGTGGGATAGGTACCTTTCTTGTTTCCTCCTCCTGGAATATTTTTTGTCCCTGTCATGGCTTCATTGACTCCCCCTAATATGACTTTGGGGATCCTAGTGTCATACATTGATCCCCCAGTGAGCACTCTGCCTGGTTAGCTCAAACCATATCATTTTTTGACCCCGGTTCAACCTGTCCCTACAACCCCTGTCACTACTCCAGTTCCACCACAACCTCAACAAGAACCCACTCATGTTGCGAAAGCATATGGACAAGGGGGAAAATCCAAGAGGAAAGAACCTAAGAAGAAGGCTCTCCAAGCTCCTCTAACCCCCAAATATCCAAAGATGACACCTTCGTGCGCTGTGTGTGAGGTCGTTGGGCATGCCACTAATAAATGTCTTGAACTTCCTCATCTCAAACCTTTGGTTCATGAAACGCTCCCTGAGTCAAATATCCCTAAGGTCCAAGTTACCTTATCGGTACCATCCAAGAAACTCAAAACGTTGCACATAAATCACCCTTGTGCCTTGTGCAATCATTATGGTCACTATTCCCATTGTTGCCCTCATCTCAAAAAAAAATTTGGTTGCCTTCAAGTGATTTGCGACTTCGATGCCACTCGTAGTGGATCACCTACTCCTTTACCTATGGATTATGGTACCATTAGTACACCAGAACAAGGGGACTCTAGCTCCACCATCGTGATCCCTCCCCCCGATGTCAAGATGGCAGACTCCATGTTCCATATCCTTTAACTATTGTCATCCTTGAGATCTTCGCAAGAAAACCTCTCTGAGGTTCCCTTGCGCGCTTCTATCGAACCTCCCTCATTCCCTTACGTGCTTCTATCGAACCTCCCTCATTCCCTTGTGCGCTTCTATCGAACCTCCCTTGTCGGAAACTCGGGTCTCAACATTGGTAAATCTTCCATCTACTAGCTCGTCATCTACCATTTCATATGATGTGTATGTGAACCTTCTTTCTCAGGATGATGCACCAGGTACTTCTGCCACATCATGTAGTCAATATTCTTCCTGTCCACTCATCTTCCATTCTAATGAGGACATCATGGAAGCCATGACTAGCCCTAATTACCCTTGGGATGATATGCACCATGGTGTGTACTTATTTCCATATTTGCGAACCCAAAAGTTTCCCCCAATCTTACTCATGATGATCAACGACGTATACGATACCAAGCCCCTCGTTATCTTCTCACCGACAATGAACTTTATCATCACGATGTTGATTATATCCTTCGTCGTTTTCTCACTCATCATTATCGCTAGGACCTTACATTATTCGTAAGGACTTAGGCGAGGAGGCATATCTTCTAGAGGATTTTGAAGGCCAACTTCTTCCTAATCCTTGTAATGCACTCCAGCTTAATAAATTTTACCCATAGCATATCCCATCAATTTCTGTGTATTTATTTATGTCAAGCATTTAGGTAGGTTGCATCATTTGATTTTATGATTTTACACTTCATTAGGAAACCATTTTCCAAGAAGGGTCACTTCATCGCCTCTTAAAATTGAATTTCTTCATATGCGACGCTTTTACTTTTGGAACTAGCTTCCCTTGGTGCTTGTTGTCTCATGTGTCGATTTTCGCCATGGGAAACCATCATTTTCTCATGTTTTCATGGTTCCCACCGGGCCTATTCTATGTGCTAGCATCATCGAATAACCCTTGTTCAAAGCATCCGCGATGAGTCACCTTTGCATCCATGGAGTCTGTTTCGTGTTCCATTGTACCATGTCATAGTATTTCATCCATCTTTGCATACCATTCATCCTGTGTTGCCCATTTTCGCTTTTAGTCATATTGTCCACCATCCCCTCCAGAGTCAAGTCAATCACTGCCAGGTCAACCATGCACTTTATGCTCTGACAAGGGAATTCGTTTGTTTTTCCCTGAGTCCCATTTTCTCCATTTTCTATGGTTTCAGTCCATTAGTAACATTACTATTTTTCCCCTAGGCCTTAGTTGAGGATAATCATTGCCTCACCTATGGTGGGCCCTATTCTGTCGACATCAACACATCCATTCCAGAAGAATGGCCTAGAGGGCAGTGTATCTGGGTTCCAACTTCCACCCTTGTTCGGTGCCTCGGATCAAGCAAAGGGAATCATCATTGCACTTTGACTTGGTTGTTTCATACTCTTGATTCATACACATGATGGTCCAGTGATGCAACAAATTGTACCAGTGATTCCCGAGTGTGTGTGAGATGTTTCAGACCTCATGAGGGGGTGACCCTTCAGGTAGCCCCCCACATGCATGGATACCTTCATATTATGCTACAACCTCAGATGAAATTCCGCAGATTTGATGGGTTCGGTTCATTCCACTTGCAATGCTCATGACATGAATTTATCCTTCATATGATTCATTCAGTCTTGCACAACCATTTCATGTTCAGCAGGGCTTCTTTGGTTTCTATACCCTCCCTCCCACCCATTTTTTGAGGGAACAACCATTATATCTCATGTACTTAGATGTTATTGTATTCAGTCTTGGCTCATGTCTTTCCAAATGCATTATGTATATGGGACACATTGTATTATTTTTTGTCTCATTTATGCCGGCATGTCATGTACCACTTAGCATGTACTTTATTGCTCAACTTCATTTTCCTGGGTGCCTTATTATTTTTGTACTAAGTTATCTCGACAAATATAGGTATGCGTCCCCCACCTCACTGAGATTCGGTACCTCAACATAAAAGGAGACTTACATTGGTCTTGACCCCTTTGTCACTATACTCTGTCGGTTCAGCTCCATTGGTCTCTCTCTCTCTCTGACTCCACTTCGTTGTCTAGTGATTGTGTCTTACAATGTACTTTAGCCATACAATTTGCTCCTAATGCTCATATGTTGGGGGTTAATCTGTTATCACCATAAATTGATCATCTAGCCATAATTTACTAGATGGATCAAAGTATACCATGTAGGGCCAATTTTACCATAATAAAATTGCTTTCACTGTGAGAAATTACTTAATAAACCACATTTGTTAAGTCATTTATAATTAAACCCATGAAAAATAATTAAATAAATCACTATTTATTTAATTATCTTCTAGGAATAATTAATTACACCATTGTTTAACTAATATTCCTTGTCATATTTGACCCAGTTATGAGAAATAAATAGATAAATCATTAATTATCTTATTTTTCTCTAGGAATAATTAATTAATCACTAATTAAGTATTATATTCATTGTTCAAGTTTGACTAAATCCCCTAGGAATACTTAAATAAACATTATTTGTTTATTATTCCTTAACCATATTTCTTGAGATGATAAATAAATCATTTATTTATTTATTATTTATAAATAAAAAGTTTAAATACTTTTTCCCTCTAACCAAATATAATAAAATATTCCAAATGGTTAATTCTAGATCTTTGTTAATAATATTTTATTATTTCCCATTATTCAAGAATAACCTAATATTTTGTTATAAATACAAGGGTTTTACATTGATTCTTCACTTTCGATTATTTTCATTGCTGCACTCACTATTGTAGCTCTGATTATTATCATTGTCGCGCTCAATCTTCTTTTTCATTTGAGTTCTCATTGAGCTCAAACATTTTGTTTGCTGGGTTTTACACATTTTTACACATTATAGAGGAGAGAGACTCTACAAAAGCTGAAGACATTGAGGATAGCCAAGAACCCATCCCATAGAGGGAGACTCGTAACATTATTTGTTCCCTTCTCAGGTGTTGTTTAATCAAATATATTTTTTATATATTTGGTTTCCATTGGATTATTGGAGTTATTTGCACTTATTTTACTATTCCATTTTGTTGTTTAACTATTTTTGTTGCATAGATCAAGGCTTTGGCAGGTTTTGTTTCTATCATTTGCTGCAGATCTACACTGTTTAATGACCATTTTTATTGTTAGGGTTGTTTGTCATCCACAGCCTAAAGTAGTTTCTTTTCATACACTTTCAAGAAGAATTCTACATAACACTTAATCTTTGGAGAGCTAGTCTTGGCTTCTCTACTTGGCTTAGGAGAGAAAAATATTTTTGGAGAAGTAATAAGTGACTTAATGTTTCACTACTGGAACTAGATCCTTATCATTGTAACTGTGTACTTGGATCTTTCGCCTAACTGAAATTCAATGAGCCAACACATTTTCATATGTACTATTCTTGGGATGTTTATGATATATTTTGTGTTCATATGTACTGGAGAAATTGAACTATTTCAGTGGCTTTGGTACTCATCTTGTTGAATGTGTGTTGTATTCGCTTTAATAATCATTATGTGAAATATTTTGCTAGTGAATATTTTCATGTTATCGTTGTCTCTCTTAGGCTAGTACTATTACTTCCTTCTAGAGACTCACTCTTGTCTCCCGCTTGTGAAGGTCTCCTTTTACACATTTCAATGAGTGTTTCACAATGTCAACTTACTTTCTTGTTCAAGGAATATGGATATAATCTCTTATGTTATCTATTGAAACCAAGGTGAACCTTTGTGTTATGGTGGTCAAGTCGATACTCTGAATGGGGCTCCTACTCCAAATTGTGTGAAGTCTAATTGGAACTTTACATCGGGGATAACCCCTATATGTTGGCATTTCCAGCTCCTCAATGTCTTCACAATTTCCATAGAAATTATCAAGATATTTTACTTCAGTAATTAATTTTAGCAATGATGTTGTTTTCAATCATTTATTACTCATTTATTTTATTCTTAGAATGGGCGTTGTGACTTTTAGGTTGAGGTCTTGTTTAAAAAGTATGGCCATGATACAACAATTTTCTTAGAATAGTTGTTGTGACTTTTAGGTTAAGGGATTATTTAAAAAGTATGGCCTTGATATAGCTATTTTCTTAGAATGGGTGTTGTGACTTTTAGGTTATGAGCTTTTTTAAGAAGTATGGCCTTGATATAGTAATTTTCTTAGAAAGGGTGTTGTGACTTTTAGGTTAAGGGCTTGTTTAAAAAGTATGACCTTGATATAGTTGAAAAGGTATTGGGGCTCGTTAAGCAGCAATGAGCACAAATGTTGAGGATGCCCCAAGGCCATGAAATTTAATGTGTTTCCTTACACTTACCAATGACAAAAGAACCTCTATATGGCCAAGCCTCTCAGTGACAAAAGGGAAGGTGGATGAGCCTTTCCTTCTACAAAGGATTCATAAATATAGTTTATTCAAGTAGGAAAGAAGATAAGAAAAAAAATTTGGGCAATTTTAAAGCTTGAAAGTGTTGATTTTTTTTCATATTTTACACATTATGAGGATAAGGTTGCTGCTACTAAAGAGTTTAAAGAACCATTAAACAATATATCTAAATATTTTTAGAGGATTTTGTAAAGAAACATAATGAAATGAAATGTTGATAAAGACAAAGTTGAAATCAAAAAAATCTGGCAGAGCACAAACTTGTACGTACCTTATACATACCTTGAGACTACCATAGTCAAAACATGCATAACCATGGTCAAATGCTATCTTATTACAAATTGAAATCTCCTTTTTTCACCTAAATGGCCAAGGATGGTTGTGTATACCCTATAGCACCCATGCATGGCCTTTACGAAAATGCAGGCATGAAAGAGCTAATAAATCTACACAAAAATATAACATCACCCAAACACAAGTTTATTCCCTTGCTCTTTTCGTCCGCATAGTAGGCTAAAGCTGGAAATTGGATGGGGTAGTTGTTATTACCCATTATGAGAACCAATTATTCATATTTTCCGTCCTTTACCTCCATGTGTATTTTGATATTACTTCCTCTCCTTCCTCTATGAATGAATCGGGTCAATTAATCCACTCTATCTCTCTCTTACATAGCAACATTCATCTTCCTTAACCAAAGTAGCAACAATATTAAGCTTCCTTAATCAATCAAACACATGATTGATTCTCCAATAAAATCAACAGCCTAAGATTGAGCAATGGAGGACCAGTGTCTCATTCCAAGTATCGTTGTTTGCTTCGAGAACTTCTCCAGCCACGTGGGTTGATAATAATTCATTTAGTGGCATGTGTTTGAAGTGTTTAAGGACCTTCTCCTTATCTATGAAGGACTAGTGTCTGATGCCAAGGCTAGTCTGGGTAAGCGCCTAAAGCCAACGATCCTCATTAGTTTCAAGGGAAATGTGAAGGAAGGGCGTGTCAAGTTGAGGCTCAGCGTTAGCTTCTATGGAAACCTTGTTCTTGCAAAATGTTGTTGATTCCAATTATTTATAATTGACAGACTTAAAAAGATGTTTTAAGATGGTTTCACAGTTTTGAATAAAAAATGTTTTCAAATGTATGTTATATGAGGCAGTGACATTGAAAAATAACTAAAGTTGTTTCCTTTCTTGTATGGTTGCTTCTATTTTATTAAGTTTGTGCATATGTATACTAGTATTTCATTATGGGAGTTATATATCCCTAGTAATACACTTACAATTCTACAAAGAATTTTGGCATTCAACGACCATTATAAAACTTGTTAATATGCTAACAACCATCTATAAACTAGAATCGTATTTAACGTCAGTATCTACGATCAACCTGACATAAAAATGAGCCAATGCACCTTGAATGTTTTTTGAATTGATTTGTTAGGTCCCTATAATACTAGTGTATTCCCCCATTATTATTTTCATTGTAGCCCTTATTGTTATTATTGTGCCCATGTTGTCCCCATATTGTTATTATTGTGCCCCATAGAAGCTCAGTAATGTTATTGTTGTGCCCTCACATTATTATTGTTATGTCAGCTATGATTATATTGTGACCCCTTACACTTTTATATATAGAAAGGAGGTTTTTTCATTTGAATCATAAAATAATTATTCATTTTTGTAATGTGGAGGAGGTTTCCTCCTTGAAGAGGCTAAATTTTTAAGTCGTTTATCTATCTATTCTTCTATTTTGTGAGCAAGTTGTATAACATTTGGTATCGAAGCTTTGGATTCTAAGGTTTCGTTGCTTCAAACAGGTCATCGTGGAATTTGCGCTATAACATTTTTTTTATACGAAGCTTCAGAAGCTGAAAACAAAACCCACTTGAGACGAAATCTTAATGAACGTTCTGACCAAATTTCAAACCTTTTCAAGTTATAGTTTTGAATATATAAGCCAAGGAAGTTAGGGTTTGTGTAGGCTTCAGAATTCCATCTCAAACAGGTGACCTTGGGAAAATTGTCATAACTTTCTCTATGAGAATTGGATTAGAATGTCATAAAAAGCGACAGAAATGGGACAGACTTTAGTTTGTTGGGTATCGTTTTCAGGGCCAAAGGTTGAAACAGTGACACGTGGCACTTCGTAGAAGTCCGCTCTACTAAACTATTCTATAATCAGGTCATCGTGGGAGATTGGGCATAACGCTTTTTTGAAGAATCCAATCACGATCAAGCTTGTACGGTTGGAAAGAAAAATCAGTGCGCTACCACAAGACGAAATTTCAGATCTTGGAGATCTGTAATTACATAGATACATCAAATTCAATATAGAGATCCTACAAAGCAAAAAACCAGGTGTGTAGTTTGTTAATTTTGCATAAGTTTTGTTTAAGAAAGTAGTTTGAAGTGCTTCAAAGGGAATTATGAAGCAAAATTATCATTAATTGATGACCCAAAGAAAGAAAATGGAAACACCTAGTACGCAACCCGAAATATCTACTATGACACATGAAGAAGAGGAAGAAATGCAATATGATATATCAAAATTACGAGACCAAGTGCAACAAGTTTCACTCTCACAAAAAGTAACTAAAGCTAAAATGGATGGTTAAATAATGGAATGGAAGCTAATATCAATGGCATGGACACTAAGATAGAGGGCATGGAGGCAAATGTTAATGGAAACATGGAAGATTTGAAGATAGATTTGAAAAAGTTGCTACAAGAAATGCTTCTTAATGGCGAAAGGGTAGTAAAGGAAACTCATGATGAGAAAAAAAGAAATGTTAATCATGATTTCATAGACTCTAACGTTGGATTGAAGACCCACCATGTTCCAAATATTGATATGAGGAAGTTTGATGGCAAGGATCCCGTAACATGGATACTACAGATGGAGCAATATTTTGATCTCCATAATGTGCAAAACACACAAAAGGTATGTATTGCAACTTTATATTTGGAACCCAATCAGTTTGTATGGTATCGATGACTTTTCTCTCATAAAAAAAAATTCACTTGGTCAATTTTTATGGAGGAAATGATAACGCATTATGAGGATACAAAAAGAAACATTTTCTTTAGTCAATTGATGAATCTCAAACAAAAGGGTTCAATGGTGGAGCACATTGAGGACTTCCAAAAATTGAATATAATGGTAAATGATATTACAGGGGAGCATAGGATTGATGTGTTCATAGGGACTTTAAAGGATAACATCCAACGTGAGGTTCGACTTTGGGAACCTAAGTCATTAGAGAAGGCATTCAGGTTGGCAAGAAAAATTGAAAGCAAAATTATGGCCACAAGGAAGCCTACCACTCACAACTATAAATATGGAAGTGTTGTTTCTCCTAGCCTTCCACAACCTACAAGGTTAACACCATAACGGTTGGAAGAAAAAAGAGAAAAAGGGCTTTGTTATAGTTGTGATAGAAAATACACTAAAGGTCATAAGTGTGCTGAGTAGAAATTATTTTACATAGCTTGTGAAGAGGAGTAAGAAAAGGAACAAGAAATGTCAAAATAAGAGGATATACACCATAAACCAACCCTAGAGAAAGAAGACATAAATCCGACCATATCTTATAATTCATTAGAAAGAATAACCACTCCTCAAACTCTCAAGATAGAAGGACATATCAAGAAGAAAAAGGTAATAGTGTTGATTGATTCGGGTAGTACCCATAATTTTATTCATTGTAAGATAGCCAAGGAATTGAATTGCTTCCTATATCCAACACCAGAGTGTCAAGTGATGGTTTCAAATGGAGGAACCATAAATTTATCTCGAAAGTACCATAAAATCAAGCTATCCATGGGAAAATATGTATTGAATAGTACAATGCTTTCCATTCCAATGGTGGTGTTGACATTGTACTAGGAATCCAATGGCTACAATATTTGGGTACAACTGCTTTTAATTTTCAAGAACTTTTCTTGAAATTTTTTTGGGAAGGAAAGGAAGTGGAATTAATGGGTATCATAGGGAAATTGGGAAAGATAATCAGGTGTAACAACATGACAAATCTTGTAAAGAAAAAAGAATGGGGTGTAATTGCACAATTATGTTTACTAGAGATTCCCACATTGAAAACATCCATTTCTCCATATCTCCAAAAGGTCTTGGATAATCATTACAAGTATTTGAGACTCCCAAAGGCCTCCCACCTATTCGTGATCATGACCATGCTATTCATTTTATTCCAGGAAGTGTTCCTCCAAACATTAGGCCTTACAAATATCCCTATGCCCAAAAGAGTGAAATTGAAAGTATGGTTGCAGAAATGTTAGAGGCTGGTATAATTCAACAAAGTCAAAGTTCTTTCTCTGCTCTATTAGTATTGGTGCACAAGAATGATGGGCCATGGCGCATGTGTCTGGATTATAGGGAGCTCAACAAGCTCACTATTAAAGATAAATTTCCCATTCCTGTCATTGATGAATTATTGGATGAATTACGTGGAGCAATTTACTTCACCAAGTTGGATCTTCATTCAGGATATCATCAAATCAGAAGACATAAGACATTTTAAAAACAACATTTAGAACTCATGACGGTCATTATGAATTCTTGGTCATACCTTTTGGCCTTACCAATGCACCTTCTACATTTCAAGGTTTGATGAGTTCCATTTTCAAACCCTTCCTTAGAAAATTTGTGTTAGTATTTTTTGATGATATACTAATCTACAGCAAGTATTGGAAGGATCATGTTCAACATGTTGACAAGGTGCTCAAACTATTTGAGGAGAAACAATTATATGAAAAAACTTCCAATATTTCTTTGGAGTACATGAGGTGGAATATCTGGGTCATATTGTATCTCGTGAAGGTGTGAAGGTAGACCCTAGCAAAATTAATCCATTAAGGAATGAAAAATTCCCACATCCATAAAGCATTTGCGAGGATTTCTTGAGTTGACAAGGTATTATCACAAGTTTGTTAAGAATTATGGGAGAATAGTAGCACCTCTAACAACATTACGAAATAAAAATGCATTTTCTTGGACTCCAAAAGCAACGAAGGCCTTTGAACATCTTAAAGAGGTAATGTGCCAAGCACCTATCTTAGCTATGCCAGACTTCACAAAAACCTTTATTGTGGAATGTGATGCCTCAGGAAATGGAATTGGTGTTGTTTTAATGCAAGAAGGAAGACCCATTAATTTTGAAAGTCATCCAATCAAAGGAAAGTGTTTACACAAAGCTATTTATGAGAAGGAAATGTTGGCAATACTACATGCACTTAAGAAATGGCTAACTTAACTAATGGGAAGACACTTCAAGGTAAAAACAGATCATGATAGTCTTCAATACTTTTTAGAACAAATATTATCTTCAGAAGAGCAGCAAAAATGGGTCGCTAATATGTTGGGTTATGACTTTGAAATCATCTAGAAAAAAGGGAAGAAAAATGTTGTTGCAGATGCACTCTCAAGAAAGGATGAGGACGTGGAAACATTGCTTTGTGCCATTTCTGTTATCCAACCAGATTGGATAAATGAAGCAAGGGATGAATGGAAGAATGACGAAGAAGTGTGGGCACTCATTCAAAAGTTACAGCAAGATCCCAGTACATCTGACACATTTAGCTGGAAAAATGATTCGTTATGGTACAAAGAACGCTTATACCTCTATAAGAATTCCAAACTCAAACAAAAGATTCTTCTAGAATTGCACACCTCTCCGTTAGGAGGGCACTCATGATTTTTAAAAACGTACCACAAGGTTAAGAAGGATTTTTTTTAGGATGGCCTTAAATATGACATTCAAAAATTTGTGGAGGATGGGGATAATGATAATGAGCGTGAATGATTAGCGAGCAGTAATTTGTGGTCCTATTATGTGGTCGCGCTTTAACTATTTTAAAATTAAATGAACTCGAAAGTTAATGAGTTTTATGAAAGTAGTATGTGAAAAGCCTTGTATGGGGTGGCTACAAGTAATTTTATGTATGGAAGAAAAGGGAATTTTATATAGCCCTATATATATGAGTTTAACTTCATGCCAATTTAAAAAAAAATGAATATATGGATATAAAGAGGCATATCTAATTATCCTCTTTTACACAATTATAGTGTGTCAACACTCCACAATGAATTTTCTAGAATCTCTATGTATTACCAATAAAATATTTTCTTCTTTACAATAATTTCAATGTTGATAAATCTTCAACTATCTAGCGGAGATATTTCTCTTGACATCTTTTATGCCAACATCAATTATATCACTCTCATCGATATGAAACTGTGCAAAATAGGAAAAATTAAGTTCAACATTATAGGATCATTTAATTTGGATGAAGTATTTTAGAAATCAAGTTATGTTAGACTTTTTTGAATAAGATATTCAATGTACACTATATTATTAAATTTTAAATGAAATTGAATTATGGGAAACTAAGTTATTTATTTTCAATGTTATAATAATTTATAATTTATTTTCATGGTTAACAATATATTGCTAAAATATTTATCATGTGAACAAAAATAATCAAACAAACAAACTTATCCTTCTTGCATGGATCCATGGATTGTATTTCAGTTGTAGTAGGCAATCATAGTGATAGATCAAAAACATACATCAAAACACATATGACGACACTTCCCAAAATTAGACATAGACTAAATTCCTAATTCCACTTGTCATGGACAGAAACTCACTGCTTTACAACTTTCTTAATTTATTTTTATAAAATATTTAGAAGATTGTATTTCAATTGTAGTAGACAATCACAATAGCAGATCAAGACATACATCAAAACGCATATGACGACACTTCCCAAAATCAGACATAGACTAAATTCCTAATTCCACTTATCATGGACAGAAACTGACTACTTTACAACTTTCATAATTTATTTTTATAAAATATTTAGAAGATTGTATTTCAATTGTAATAAACAATCACAATAACAAATCAAAACATGCATCAAAACGCATATGACGACACTTCCCAAAATCTAATATAGACTAAATTCCTAATTCCACTTATCATGGACAGAAACTCACTACTTTACACCTTTCATAATTTATTTTTATAAAATGTTTCTTCAACTTTATTGATTAAAATTTAATTATCCATTACCATCCGAATGTTCATTTTATGATCTAAAATAAAATTAATAAAAAATGTATCTCACAAACTCAATTTCCCTATATTATCTTCACTACCCACATAACTATTATATACATAGATTTAACTAAATTTGCTCTTTGAATATTTGCTCTTTGAATTTAAGTATTCAATGGGCAAGCCCACGTGCAACTTATTAATTCCACCATTATATTTATTAAAATTAGCCCATGTGAATGCCCCCCACCCTCTGTGGGGGCATTTTTGTGTGGTGTGGGGTGTTAGGGGTATATTAATCTTACCAAACTATGATATGGCCATTCATTTACAACATGTTGGAAAACCACCCCACCACCTTAAAATTGTCGCAATAGTAATTAAATATATTAAGCTGAGAGCTTCACGTGAAAGTGGCCACTTATTCATTCATTAGTTTTTAAAAGGATTATAATATGATTCATAATAATAAGTACTAATTTATTATGTTAAAAAAAGCCTAACTTCATTATGAGTGCGGAAGGTCATGTCTAGGATTATGACAATTACTAATTTTTAATCTTTTTTAAATGATTAAGGTCGCAACTTGATATATCAATTAATTGTTTTTAAAATATATTTTATATACCTAAGTCTAGTCTCCAACTTGATATATCATGCATAATTATCACTTTCAATGAAAAATGGAATAAATTATAATATAACGCCACACCATGTTCGATGCATTTGGCACAACAAATAGGTAAATGTTTATTATATTATTTGATCGGGATGGTAACCAAGATCCTCGACAGAATCACGAGATGGTTCCTATTAAAATGGTTATTTATATATTTATAGATAAAAATTTTGTGTTTAGGAGGGAATATTTTTTATTTTGATATATGCCAATTCAGATTAAAAAAGGTTGTAGTTTCCATTATATTTGGCGCATTACATGTGTTTTTATCATTTCATTCATCATTGTACAAAGCCAACACAAGATTAAATATCATTTGCATATTGCAAGTAGTATAGGGAGGTACAAGAAGACTCAACATGAGAACTCTATCAGATTGGCATAAGTGGAGTTAAAATTTGATAGTGTAGACCACAAACTAACCATTCTAGCCAGGAGATCAATAAATGTCTCGTTCTCCTCGGATGGGGATAATGATTAACGAGCATGAATGATTGGAGATTTTGTCTAACGTTTGTTATGATTCATTGATTTTTTGCTTGCAACACTAGTAGTTTTTTTTTTCTTCTCATGTCGATGTATGTCAAGATTTGGTACAACTAACCTGTTTTTATAAGTTTTTATTTACAAGATGGTCTAGTTAGACGAGGTATTAACAACCTTGAGACTTTGAACTTATGTTGCTGGTCTGGTTTCCCTTCAAGTAGACCAGTAGTAGAAAATTTTTGGTCTATGTAATCATCACTTTGACGTAATGCAAAGGGCCTAACTTCATATATATATATATATAATTTATTTTTTAGAATAATTATATTTAGAGGATTTTTGTATAGTTAAATATAAAAATAATTGTAAGTTTTATGAGACCAGAGTTTGGATACTAAAAGTAGGAAACTTCACCAAAGCTAGAGCTTTTGCTTATATGCAAACTATCAACCTATATTGGCATGCCAAAACTCTAATGGGAAGGGTCCTCACAAACATGGCTGACAATCAATAGGAAATCATTGTTTGTATGGCTGAGCTTATGGAAAAAAATGGACAGCATTAACAAGAAAATCACACTCTTGACTAAGAGAATCACATGCATAGGTCCCTAAGCATCATACACAAACATAAAACCCCAGTCGCTAGATCAAGAGAACAATGTAGCAAACTAAAAGGAAGCAAGACACATATTCATGCATACAATATAATTTCCAATAATACAACATCTTTTAGCTTATGCAATATTTTCTTTACAATTTTTCTTTTTCTTTTTTGTCTTATCAATCCAACCGATACAATATGAATAATCCTAAAAATTTTTGTTCATGCTACCAGTATGGTTTTCCCAATGGTAGACCAATAAACACAATCATTATTGTAAATTTATGTTCTCCATAATAACATACATTCTATGATCTACTAAAAAAAATATGGAAATTTATGTAAATATTTAAAAAAAATGATCAAAATATCTTTCAACTTTGTATAAAAGAAAGAAAAAAATTTTACACTCACAACTATTGATTTTCAAATTTACAGTTTAACCATGAATATATTTAAAAATATCCAATATTGACCATAGAAAATACTTCAATGTTCACTTTTAGTAAAATTGTATATCACATAATCAATATTAATTGAAATAAATAAAAAATTATATAATAGTCTTTTTAACCACATGCTCTAACCTAGTAGAGAGAAATGTTGACTTAGATTCCTAAATTTGAAATAAATTTAAAAATAATAATAAAAACACTAATATGAAATAAAACAAACAAAACTAATAAATAGAAACCTTTGATAGGTTTCAATTAAATTCTAAAAATAATAAATAAAACTAAATAAAAATAGAAAACCTATTCAATTTATTTGTTATATTGTAATAAATAAATAAAACTAAATAAAAATAATAAATAAATAAAACTAAATAAAAATAGAAAACCTATTCAATTTATTTGTTATATTGTAACTTTGTTTGGAATATTTTGTAACTTTGTAATGAGATAGAGTTTTGTAATGAGATAGAGTTGAGATGTGACATTAAAATTATTTTGTAACTTTGTAATGAGATAAAGTTTTGTAATGAGATAGAATTGAGATGTGACATTAAAATAAAAGATTTCAAGTTGATTATTAAAAAAAATATTTGATAAAGAGTTATGAAGTATTTCAAACTAAAACTTTTCTAATATTGAAATATTTGAGAAAATATGTCCACCCATTTCCATTTAGATTTAATTTCTTTAGCTTATAAAAGGCACATAATTATGTGGATAGGTGTGTCTATGTTAGAATGGGGTTTCCATAATTTTAATTTATTTAGCCCAACCATAATAAGTTAAGTGGTTAGTAAACGCAAGCATCAAAACACTTAATTCAAGATACAATTCACATTAACATTAAAAAAATAAACATAAAAACTAACTAAATTATAACTTTATTCTGAATTATTGTTATTAATTATAAACAAATAATATGAGTTAAATGTATATACATTTTTAAAAAATGCAATAAGATTATCAATCATGGAAATTCATCCCCACCTTATCATGGAGATTTTTAAACTGTAAACATGTTTTGTTACAATACCATGGGCCAAAATCATGGCTTACTAAAACCACATGCCCAGAAGAAAGAGTAAAGGAGAAGAAAGAGTATAACTACTTTTGAGATAAATCATAACTTTTGATTTGTGACTATTGCTAAGAATAATTTAAAATATTCTATGAAGGGCTTAAAAATAAGTCCCTTACCATCCATTTTGAACAAATTATTTCAATAATTAAAATTAAAATTTTTTAAAATCTCTCTTTCCAAAATTTAAACATGTATATAATAATTATAATATTAATGATGGATAGGGTAGGAATTTGATACTCTTGATATCCATATTAATATTTTTAGCCCATAGTTCATGGATAAAGGATGGATTTATCAACAATTAGTTTTAATTGTTACATTGTTTAATTTAATTAAAAAATATTATAAAGTTAAATTAAAATAAACAATAATAAAATATTTTCATTTTGTAACGACTTATGGTTTTTTTAGATGTGTGGTACTGATAAACCGTGGTATTGAGCCACAATTTTGTAACAAAGCTTGGGTAAAGATTAAGAATCTCCATAATAAAGTGGAAATAAATCTCTATGATTAAAACTCTAATTACATATTTCTTTAATGTATATATATTTAAGGCGTAGTCTAACTTATAGACAAAATAACATTTTTTATTGAATCTGACAATACAATTTCAAGTTAGAATGCTATTTTACTTTTTTGAATATCTAAATGGATTCAAC